>PVJC01009668.1:0-45391 GCA_004026665.1 Murina feae | reverse complement strand
CAGCAGGTAGTGTGGTGATGGATGGTGTGAGGGTGAGGAGCAAGATCAGCCGGGTGGTGTGGTGATGGGTGGTGTGAGGGTGAGGAGCAAGATCAGCCGGGTGGTTGGTGGTGTAGGGGTGGGCGGCGAGATCAGCGGGTGGCAGGTGATGTGTGTGGGGTGGGTGGGGCGAGATGTGCGGGTGGCAGGTGGCAGGTTGTGCAGGTACAGGCTGGGCTGAGGGACCCCCGAGTGCATAAATTTTTGTGCACCGGGCCCCTAGTATCTATAGATAATATTAAAAAATATATCTAAATGTGCAATTCTTTGTCCAAAAAATGAGCATGTTCAAAAATAAATGAAGAAGTTTTTGATATACTCGATGCAGATTTTCACACATATTTGAGTGATATTTCTGTTGACTCAGCAGATGATGCTGAAAAGGAAAATTTTCCCATTGAATTTCTTAATAGTGTTACTCCTTCGGGAATGCTGTGTCATAAATTAAAATTGAAAGTGGGTGCAATCATCATGCTACTGAGAAATCTTAATAGTAAATGGGGTCTTTGTAATGGTACCAGATTTATTATCAAATGATTACAACCTAACATTATCAAAGCTGAAGTATTAGCAGGATCTGCAGAGGGAGAGGTTGTTCTGATTCCAAGAATTAATTTGTCCCCATCTGACACTGGCCTCCCATTTAAAATGATTCAACAACAATTTCCTGTGATGCCAGCATTTGCAATGACTATTAATAAATCACAAGGACAAACTCTAGACAGAGTAGGAATATTCCTACCTGAACCCGTTTTCGCACATGGTCAGTTATATGTTGCTTTCTCTTGAGTTCAAAGAGCATGTGACGTTAAAGTTCTAAATACTTCAGCACAAGGGAAATTAGTCAAGCACTCTGAAAGTGTTTTCACTCTTAATGTGGTGAACAGGGAGATGTTAGAATAAGTTTAATCACTTTATCAGTCCTTATCTGCATCACTGTTGTTTTTATATCATGTTTTTGTCGGTTTTTTTAAAAATATATATTTTATTGATTTTTTACAGAGAGGAAGGGAGAGGGATAGAGAGTTAGAAACATCAATGAGAGAGAAACATTGATCAGCTGCCTCCTGCACACCTCCCAACCAGGGATATGCCTGCAACCAAGGTACATGCCCTTGACCGGAATCAAACCTGGGACCTTTCAGTCTGTAGGCCGACACTCTATCCACTGAGCCAAACCGGTCAGGGCTTGTCGTTTTTTTATATCATGCCTCTATTGTTGTTATATCCTTTTGTTACTGTTTATTTATTAACAAATTTATATATTTTCATATACATTTTTCTAATTTCCTTTCATCTCTCACACTTCTATTATAGAGAAAGGGCAAATAGCAATATTAAAATATTTCCTCTAATTAATTCCCTTTTCATGTGCACAAATTTTGTGCACCGGGCCACTAGTGTTATATAATTGAATTACTGTCATCCAAGGCATGTAGTGAGCAGACCCATCCAAGAAGTTGAAGGTCCTAAAGAAAGTAAAAGAATAGTTAACCTTTAGTTGGATTTTTTTTTTTTTTAATCTTCATGGAGGAAGTGGTGTGTGAAATAAGTTTTGAAGGATCAGTAGAATTTTGCAAAATATCGATGGGCATGGAGGCAAGCTAACTGGGGGAAATAACATGTGCAAAGGCATAGAAACAGAACAAAATAGGCATGTTTGGAAATAGTGAAAAATCCAGATTGGCTGGAAATAGGTGTGGCTTAAGGGGTTTCAGAGGTAGTGCTGGAAGGCCAATGGTGCCGTACATATTATGAAAGATGGTGGATGCTTAGCTGAGTTCACCAATGACTGGTAGGCAATGCAGAACTACTTAAGGCTTCTTAATAGAGGAGCGGCTTGTAGGATAAGAGCATTTTTTAAAAATTATGTCTATAGATAGTGAATTATTCTAATAATCGATAAATTGGTAAAAGTCTACACATTTGGTTTACTTTCAATTACTATACATAATTTTCATTATGAGCAAAGCTAATATTTTCTAAATTATATATTTTGTTAAAATATTTTACATGTGTTCACTGAAACTTTATTGCTATGTCTCCAAGAGGCAAACGCCTTGAATTTCTTTCTGCTTAATTGAAACCTTACACATCAGAGAAGAGACGTGTCAAGTAATGTTTGTCAACAGTAATAAAGATCAATAGTTTTGGGTTATTGAACAATTCCAACATGCCCAGCATGGGCTAAATAGCTCACATGTTGTGCCATTTAAATCTCACTGCAATCTTATTTCAGAGAAGAAATACTGAATTTTGGGTAAATAGTTCATTGAATGATGAGTGTCAGCAGCTGGGCCTGATGAATTTCAGAGCATGTCTGCCTGGGCTGACTGTTCCAGATCAGGAGCTCCATCCCCCATATCACTGCCTCTCCTCTGTCACTTTGTTGATGCTGAGGAGGAAGGCTGGTTTTGCAAGGAATGTTAGGCCATTAAACCAAACAAAGCCCTGTCCTACGGTAGGGCAGGGGGCTTTGTTTTAAGCCCAAACCTAAGCACACCTGGCAGGAGGGAGTATATTTGCAAATCAATGAACTCGAGGAGCAGTTATAAAGCAAGGTTCTTGCCTATTCTGGATTTGGGATTTCCGACAACCCCAGAGACCGCGAGGGCGTTATTAAAACTGTGATTTCTCCACCTCTTCAAAGCGTCGCTTAGTTTTTTGGTCTTTCTGCAACAATGCAACTTGGCTGTGACACGGAGGCAACTTGCAGACCTCAATTTTCAACTTTTGTGTTGTTATAGGAAGAGAAGTTAAACTTATAGAGAAACCTAATGGACAATCTTCACAACAGGTAAGCTACTTTCTTGTTTTAATGCTGTGGGGGAAAAGTCTATTCTTTCTGCTCTCCATTAAACTTTTGATTACTCGGTCTTTCGCTACAGTTTTTATTACCTAAACCAGGCATCCTCAAACTACGGCCCGCGGGCCACTGCCTGTCCTGCTTAGAATGAAATATGTGCAGTGTGCTAGGAATTGGTTCATAGTTTTTTTAAAACTATAGTCCGGCCCTCCAACTATAGGCCTGAGGGACAGCGAACTGGCCCCCTGTTTAACAAGTTTGAGGACCCCTGACCTAAACCATTAAAACCAGTAGGCAGAGTAAACCCCACAGTCTGTATCTTTCTGGCACATTCAGGTTTGAGTAGAACTCAGTTTCCTTTTTACTTCTGTTGTTTGGGGCTACAGTTCTCAAGCATGTAAGATCCAACTTCATCTTCACCCTGAAAGATTTTCAGTTATTCTATCTCCCCAGGCAATTTGGGGCTTCTCCAATAAAGACCACCCCCCCCCCAAATAGTGATTCTTAAGGTTTGTTCCCAGGACCAACATCATCAGCCTCACTGGAACGTGTTAGAAATGCAGGTTCTTGGGCCCCACCCCAGTCTTGCTCAGTCAGAAGTCTGGGGGTGAGGCCCAGCCTTCCAGGATATTCTGGTGCACTCAAGGTTAGGAGCCAGGCCCTAGAATTGCAGACCTTTCTTTCTTTTATTTCTCTCTGGGTCTTCTCCCCAACTGCCTTACCATTTCCATCTTCAGCCCAACATGGGATAGGATCTGTTGTCTAGGTTACTTTGCCAAGCCAGTTCAGCCAAGGGTTCGAAAGACTGAGTGAGGGTGGTGAAGGGATGATGAAATGACAGACAGAGAGAGTAAGCTGGGTCTAGGTGGATCTTCCCGTGCCTGGCTGAGGCCACAGAGAGAGATCCAGACAGCAAGCTGAGCCTTTATTTTATAGCCAGAGGCAAACAAGGTAAACAAGGTAGTGGTCACCATAGTTACAATGTTCTTGTGAGTTTCACTTATTTTGGCAGCACTTGCTACACCTCCCACAGCCCATTAGCTACCCAGATAAGATTTAGGGAGAGTCATAAGGTCAAGCCTAATTATTCTAAGAGGACTGTGCCCTCTTAGCTGGGACTTATTTGTGGCTTTATCAACAGGTCAGTCGGAGGCTTAACCCTATAGCCAGGCCCTACACTTACTCCAGTAGAACCAGCCTGTTCTCCCTACTGAAAGTAGTGTGTGCACTGTCCTTGTTTGCCTCTGCAAATTCTAGATGGTCAAGCTGCCTCCTTGATGTAAAACCTATCTGCCTTTATCTTGCCTCATTAGAGGGTGCATTTAAGAGAGAGGGTGTAAGAGGTGGCATCCCCACCTCCCTGTAGCATTCCTCTGATCCTGAGCTGGCACTGCGTTCCCTGGAGTGCACCTGCACCATTACCTGCTCACCTTTGCCCACAAGCCTCTTCTAATCTTCCCAAGGTTACTCAGGCACTCCCCACCTTATGCAACACACGGTATAACATTTCAATACAACATGTTACTAGTCATGTCTTTATATAACTGTCTCCTTTTCTGGATTGTCAACTCCTTCCAGATCCCTAGAATCAAGTCCAGCACTTGGTACATCATATAGATGCTCAAGACATGTTTGTTGCGTGAATGGGTGATGAGGCCTTTAACAGGGGAGATCTTCTGCCTTTTTGTGTCCTAATAACTGGTAGAGAGTCTAGCCTCCAGTAGGAAGTTTGCTCAGTCTTTTCAAGTGCAAAATCTGTTTTTACTTTAATTAAAACAAACTTTGGGATCCCAATTTTTGCACACCAACGGTCCTCTACAGATATGGGACGGTCTGTTTTCTCTTGTCCTCTATTATAGGCTTGCAGCCCCGAGTCCACATAATAAAAAAGGTGATTGGGTGTGATGTTCTCTAAGACTCGCTGTGGGATCCAGGCTTAGGAGCTGGACCCTTGCACACCCCATAGGCTCTTCCTTTCCCAGCCTCTCCCATAGAATTATTGTCCACACATACAGGTGGGAGAGAGAAACCCGGATTCCCCCATTTGGGGGTTGATGAGCTGTCAATGCATCAAAAGAGGCCTAAGTAGAATTGCAGGAGCCTTTGACCCCACGGTAGTCTGGCCAGACGACTGAATAAACCTCATGGCCAGCTTACAGGAGACACTAATTATCTCAGATATTTACCACATCACCACCTCCCTAACTTTGCTACATGGCGGAACACCTACACTATTTTGTTCCCTAATTCTCATGTTTCTGAGACCTTTCCCATACAAAGTCCCTCTCTTAAAATTACCATAGATCAAGCATGTCAAACTCGCGACCTGTGGGCCGTGTGTGGCCCACAGCGAATATTTTTGCGGCTCAGCCAATATACCGGTGTGAGCGGTTATTTACAATTATGAAAGGAAATAAATAAGTCTCCTGTCAGGTCAAGATTTACTGACATTCACCTTGGGTCAGTTTTGAAAGTAATCCCTGCAAACAAGATTTCCCCCAAAGTAGGAAAGATAATAGCACAGAAGAGATGCCAAGTGTCAGGAAGAAAACATTAATTTTATATTGCTCTTGTTCTTTTTTTTAATACTATATTTTTCTAAATAAACCTACATTTTTATGAAAATTGGAGCTTCTGTTTTTTCGCGGCCCACATAAACTTGCACCTTGTTTATTTGGCCAGTGCTAGCCTTTGAGTTTGACATGCTTGCCATAGATTAAATAACCACTATATACTGCCATCTGGTGGTGAATAGATAAAACCACATCTACCTGCTGTTCATTGGGTAATCCAGTGGACTCAGAAAACAACCTACCAAGACAGCTGATAGTAATACAATAGGAAATATTATATAATAGACGTAATTACATATTATATAATCAGGAAATATTGCTAGTGAAGACAGTAGCCACAGTGCTAATTACAATCACACTGTACCACTTTGTAACTTTTATATCCATTTAGTTATCTATAAAACACTGGTTTCCACCTAAAAGGGTTGTTAAAGTGAATGAATACATGAACGTTCTTAAAACAGTACTTGATACACAGCCAATACTTAAATTTTAACTACTTATTATAGTTATTAGGAAGCACTGGCCGTGTGCCAGACATTTACAGTCAGTGCCTTACATACTTTCATCTCCTTTAATGTTCCAAGTGATCCTGACAAACAGGAACTGTTATCAGTCCCATTTTGCAGATTAGATAACTGATGCTCACAGAGGCTAAGAAATTTTCCCGGAGCTCACAAAGCTGTTAAGGGGTGAAGGCAGAATTGGAACCCACAACTCTAAATTGTTCATTGAGCCACTCTGCTGAACTGCTTGTGGGATCTGATGGATCTCCCCAAATGTTCATATAAATGCCGTCCCACCTCACACATCTACCCTCACCCCACAGGGTGCCCTGATCTGGGTCCTCATCCCTCCCAGGGACCCTGCCATGACACCCACTCTCCCCCCATCTCGGGGCTCCAGGGTGTGGGACACAATTCCAGAGGACATGGGCCAGGAGAGGGGGGAGGGAGGGAAGCTTTCTGCTGTCAGTGGGGATCATGGATCGGGTGAGTGTGGACTTGGGACCCAACACACCGCAACGGCATCGTGATGGGGTGTTGACAAACCATTGAGTGGGGTTCCCACCTGTGAAGGGTCATGTTGGTGCCTGCCTGGCAGTGGCGTTCTCAGGACTCAATGAGGTAACTGTACACCAGGCTGAGTTCCCTTCTTCCTGAGTCACTGTTGAGATTATTAGACTCGATTCGGAAGGAAACCCTGGTGCCGTGGACTCCTTTTGCAGATAAAGAAATAGGCAGGCCCTACCTGGTTTGGCTCAGTGGACAGAGCATCGGCCTGCGGACTGAAAGGTCCCAGGTTCGATTCTGGTCAAGGGCGTGTACCTTGGTTGTGGGCTCACCCCCAGTGGGAGGTGTACAGGAGGCAGCTGATCAATGTTTCTCTCTCATCAATGTTTCTAACTCTGTCCCTCTTCCTTCCTCTCTGTAAAAAATCAATAAAATATTTTTTAAAAAGAAAAGAAAGAAATAGGCAGGAATTCAGAGATTCAGCAGCTCCCCCCACATCTCCGCAGTTGGTGGCAGAGCTGTTGCCAGGACCCGCACGTCCTACACCCGGCACAGACTTTAGGGGCTGCGTTCACCCCAAGGCCACATTACATATTAGCTTAGAGCACAGAACTCCACCAGATGATGAGGGCTGTCATCCTGACAGTTGTTTTCCCCAACATGTTTCATAAAACACAAGTTGTGTTGGTTGTTCATAGTCTCTTATGGAGAAAGAAAAGGTCTGTGCTCACATAATGTGGGGCAGTGCTAGCTAGGTTAGGCAGAGTGAAATAGTTCCTTTTCATAACTATGAATGTGTCCATCTTTATTCTCTGTTGTGCCCAAACCTACTTGACCAAGGAACCTTTTTTTAGGGGGGACCTGCAAACACATCCCTGCACACAGACAGCCCACCAACCCAGTTCTAGGTGACGCTAACACCTGTGTCGCAGACATCGGCTACCGCAAGTGCGGAAGTGGACCGTTTGATGGTGATAATAAAGGGCCCCATGGTGGTAATAAAGGGCTCACAATCAATGAGAAAGGGAGAAAAGGGAAACACAGCAGAAAAATATGACCCAGAGAATTTGCAAAGCCTTCCCGGAAAGGAGGAACTGGCTCTGCTGAGGAAGTAGATTGGGAAGTCAAGAATGTATCTTCCTTTTCCAACTGGAGATTTGGCGCCGTCTGTGAAGGGGGGCAGGCAGCCTTTCCTCTCTTTTCTGAAGCACCTGGTAGTTATTTTCATTTACTCCCTTTTGAGTCAGCTCGGTATCCATAACCAGCTCACTGAATATCTGTCGACTTCACCAGGTTACCTGAGATTCCCGACTATTTTCTATAAACATTGGCAAGTTGGGTTTTCAACACGGAGCTGTACTTCCCATGTTTGATTTTGTCTGTCTCTCTTCAGAGCACTTCAGCTCCGATAAACTCTAACCACTTTCCCAGCAGCTGCTTTAAAAGCTGGCTGAACGGAACCTCTGACCTTGGGATCACACGAGGGAGGTTTGACTGTTTCGGGGGAGAGGGAGGGAGGAGGACCAGGGCTCCTCTCATCTCTCATCTCTTGGTGTGCTAATTTGCTCTTTATATGGGGCAGCCCGAGGACAGGAACTAGTATACCTGTGCCTTCGAGGCCCAGTCCTGGGACTGCCAGTTGAGGACAGGTCTTCAGAAAATACTTAGAATGACAGCTACATTCAGAAAGGTCTGTGGGATTTCAATAAGCTTATCTACTGTCTTAGTTCTGTTTATGAATTTTATTTTATATGAAATTTCATAATAAAACTATTTTTAAGTTAAAAATAAAAGAATCCCCACATACCCTGTAACCAAAGTCCCCAAATGTTGACATTTTCCACAAGGAGTTTATTCTCTTTCTTTCTACACACACACACATACACACACACATTTTTTTCCTGAATTATTTTAACAAGTTACAGATCCCATGCTCTTTACACCTAAATATTTTACTGTGGATTTCCTAAGAACAGGATCATTTTCTTATATAGCCCCCAGTATGATGGATTCAAATCAGGAAATGAACATTGATTTAATACTATTAGCTGATCTATACAGGCAGTCCTTTCTGACCAGGTGAGCCTTTGCCTATATTCCCTTCACTTCCTGGTGAATTTTCAGTCCATTTCTGTCTGGTTAGCAAACTGGTGGCTCTCCCCTCTCGTCCCTTCTTCCCACCTCCACCCCCTCCCCCTTAGGAAACAGGGTTTTCCAGCGAGGAGACTGGCTAGTGACTGATGGACATTGTCATGTCCGTCTTCAAGCACAGGCCCGTTTAATGTCCACACCAAACGCAGGACGGAGTCAACCCCCAACACAGACTCCGGAGCGGGCAGGCGCCAGCACGGATGGACATGCCACCTAATGGTGTTTGCTTTTCCCCTGTGCAAACGCGAAGGATTTGCCCTTTGCTTCCGTGTCGCTTTTCTCTACTCCAAAGAGAAAGCAGATTTCCACTCTGCTCAGGCATAAAGGGCACCTGACAACTGACTTCTGCCCTGTGAGCTAGCTGTGGTCCAAGGGGGCAGGGAAGGCAGTTAGTCGCCCCGCTTTTAGCTCAGTCTGACTCTTTCGGAGTATTCTTCCCATTTGCATCCCGATCACGCAAGGCAATGGGTGTTTCCTCTTTGCACCCAGCAATGGGAGGACGCCTTCCTCAAAGCAAGATACAGATATGAGGGTGACCTGGGAAGAGAAGAAAATTGGATTTGCGATTAGGAATTGTCAGATAAGGACGAGCCATTGTAGATACAGGCAGGCAGGGCTCGGCTGTAAATAGGTTAGTCCCCACCCTTTTCATCAACTGCCACACAGCCTTGGACACTGGGGCCGATCTCACTGAGAGGAGGAATGTCGCAGGGGAAGGAGAACACGGGTGAGGGGGGAGGGCAGACCCTCTAACCAGGCAGAGGCTGTGCTCACTGAGCTTGGGAGAGGCCTGGGGCATGGCTTTCGGGCACAGGACCAGGTCTACAGGAAGCCCAGGTGGTGTGCCCTAGAGGGGGCAGTGCCAGGAGAAGCCAAACTGGAAATTTGATCCCAAAAGGGAACAGTCATCCAGACATCCTTCACAATTAGGTGGTTTTGAAGAAACAGATAGATCCGTGGTTTTCCTGGGGAATGGGAGGGGATCTCAACAGCCACAGGTGATGACGTGTGAATTCTCTAAGAGACAGAGGTGCTGGCTCTCGCATTGGGCTGTTAAATCTCAGCAGTCATCACATCTCCATGCACGTTACTTATGTGGCCCTGGCCACTGCAGCAAAGGATGAGACAGACCCAGCCTGGCCAGGGCTCCCCAAGGTGGGCCCGAGTCAGTTTCCATGTTGCTGGGATCACAGGGTGTCACTCGAGATGTGCCTCTGTCTTCCTTCCTCCCTCTCAGAAGGAAACCTCCCCCTGGACAATCCTTGAACTCACCGTCCTAAAGTTGACCTCCTTGATATTTTTCAGTGATTGACATTTTACAGTTGCTTCAATTCCGTTATTCTCACCCACGGTCTGCCCTCTCTCAAACACTTAAAAACCTTTTTTTTTTTCTTTTTCTTTGAGTTTTTTTGGGTTTGTTTGTTTGTTTGTTTTGCCCCCTTTCCTGGCTGATTATTTTTTTTAAATAGAAACCAAGATAAACAAAGGTAATGCTAGCATGGACGGGCAGGATTTTAGAGCAGGGTGTGGACGGGAAGGGGTGAGAGGGGAGGACAAGGGTTAGTGGAGGGCAGGAGGTGCACGTCATACTTTTCATGCCATTTGTCCAGCCAATATATGAAATCGTAGCAGAAAATGGGCATGAAGGGGGAGCAGAGGCCGGAAACAAAACCCTGGGCTGATTTACCTGCGAGTGCTTGGAAGCGGGGGAGCTCGTACACACGTATTCACTGGCTAAGCCCCCGGTGATTTCTCTGACTGTCGGTCCTCTGTTGCACTTGGGGTCTGTGTCTTTCAGCTGGTGCCACGTTGGTAGAAATATACCATTTGGCTCTTATGCCAGAAACAAGCCTAACGGGGGTCAGCTGCCTCATCCTGAAGTCCTTGAATACTTGAGTAGCTAATCCCCAGCACGGACATCTTCTGCTGCCCCTGGTTAGGCTCCCGTGTTCCCTAAAGAAGGCAGTGGGAGAGAAAATGCACAGATCTTTCAGTTCCGCCTTTCTCTCCCCAGTGTTCTTCAACAGGCATTTCCTCATTTGCAAAATGCAAATGACATGGGGAACTCCCAGGGTTGGGGAAAGGGGCTGGCACAGACACAGGTATCGATAGGTGTTTGAGAGCTCAGAATCGGTGATTTCCGGCACATCGAGGCATTCCAGTGCCTCCCTGGCCCACATTATCTTTCTGCAAAAAAATTGTGACCCCGCCCTGACCGGTTTGCTCAGTGGATAGGGCGTCGGCCTGCAGACTCAAGGGTACCAAGTTCGATTCCAGTCAAGGGCATGTACCTTGGTTGTGGGCACATCCCCAGTAGGAGGTGTGCAGGAGGCAGCTGATCGATGTTTCTAACTCTCTATCCCTCTCTCTTCCTCTCTGTGAAAAATCAATAAAATATATTTAAAAAAAAAAAATTGTGACCCCACTAACTTGTGACTAGCTAGGAAAGAAAAGGCAAGCCTAATTGATATTAAAATGTTATTCACTGTTTTCTCCCTTTTATGTGTTCTTTTCCAGATGATAACAAAAAATAATCCAGATGGGGTGCAGGTGCTGTAAAATGATACAAAGGTAAAGGTGGGGGGAAATACCTCATTCGAATGGAGGAATTTATGATTCCCATGGAGGCCCTCGTAAAGACCCTCCCTTGATTCTGCATTTGTCTAGTCAGGGCTTGACCAGCACTGCCATGAAATTAAGAATTTGGAACTGCTTTGATGTCATTTATGAGGACATGTGGCCTAGATATTAAAACCTTTCCTTCGTTGTTGTTTTTTTGGCGGGTGGAGGTTGCTCCCGTCTCAGAAATGTTGAGAACTCCATTATTCTCTGAGACTGAATTTGGTTTGGGCTGAATTTACATTTCTCCAGAGAGTAATGCAAAGCAAAGCTTCAGTTTTGGAGGATGCCTGAAATGGATCATCGCTGAAAATAAATCGCCCTAGTCACATATGTGCTTTTAATTCTTTCCAGATTCTAGCCCAGAATGTGGGTAAGAGGAACAGAGTCTTTATAAAATAAAGGGGGGGGGGGAATTAATGATTTTGCTTCCTTAACAAATTTATGTGTCATTATAGTTCTATTCCATATCTATCTACATATACATATGTATTTTTATCCATATATGAGTATATACACAACACATACATATGTAAATGTTCCTCCACTGTAATCATAATGTGAAGTTACACTTTACAAACAATATTTATTATAAGTATCTTTCATGCTAGTCCAGACTTCCTATTTATCCTTTTGACGACTGCATAGTATAATATTCCATTGAGGGGGATGTACCATCAGTACTTAACCAGTTATTTCCCTGATTCTGCACATTTATTTTATTTTCTTTCTATTTACTTTTTTTGCTTCTTTTAACATTCCATGAACTTGGTCTGTACCTTCTTCCCACCCTCTTTTTTTTTTTTTTAATGTATTTCTTTATTGATTTCAGAGAGCAAGGAAGAGGGAGAGAGAGACAGGAACATCAATGATAAGAAAGAATCATTGATCAGCTGCCTCCTGCACACCTCCCACCAGGGACTGAGCCCACAACCCAGGCATGTGCCCCTGGCGGGAACCGAACCCGGGACCCCTCAGTCCTCAGGGCGACGCTCCATCCACTTAGCCAAACAGGCCAGGGCTTCTCACCCTCTTTTGAATCTTTTCCTAAGATCTATTTCCAGTGGCAGAACACTTTTATGCCAACTATATCTATTTGATTTAGACATATAGGCTTACATAAGTAACTAACCATAGAAATTAACAGGAAGACAAGAATCAGAGCCTGTAATAGAAATTATGAATAATGGAAGTTAGTGATTAATAAAGTGATGAGCAAGTAAAGTCAACCCACCTGACTGATCTTCCTCATCCTCACCGCAGCTATCTCTTCGATCCCGTTCAAGTGCCCTCCCCGGGCTATGTCAACGAGGTGAGCAGCTGCAAGTTGGATGAAGAGGACACCGTTAAACTGAAAGGCAAACAGAGCGGCGAAGTCCTGGTGCACAGAAATGACCTTCAGAGGGACGGCCTGAGGAGGACGGGGAGCAGAAGCAGGAGGCCTGGGCCGCCTCCCCGGGGGCCGCACCCTCCAGGGGACCCGGGAGGGGCGCCCTGTGCGGAGAAGACCGCTGGGGCCGCCAATGGCATCGGGCCCGCGGCCGCCCTGCCGCCCGCCGGGGACCCTGGGCCCCCCCAGGGTGGGGCGGGCGCCTGGGCCAGCACCGCCCCCAGCGCGCCCCCAGCTCACCCCTTCCTCGAAGGAGGGGGCGCCGGGGAGACGGACTGTGCACTGCCGGCCCCGGGAGAGACGGGGGTCGTGGGGAACGGAGACCCCAGAGTTTCCTCCGGCGCCGAGTGTCCTGCGGCGGCCGTGCCGGATCATGCCCCCCGGATACCAGCCCCGGACTACCCTCCGCACCGGGGCGCGGCCGGCGCCCACGTGGACCGCGGAGGAAAGGAGGAGGTTTTCCAGGACCGTGCGGGGGAGCAGGGCTCGCGCCTGCCCTTCCCCGTCTCCGAGGCAGTGGCCGCGCGCGTCCTGAGCGGCCACCTGGAGGAAGAGGGGGCCGCCCCGGCCGCGCCTGTGGCCCACGGGAGCCCCCCAGGAGGCGGGGAGGCGGAGGAGGAGGACGCGGAGGTGGCGGAGGCCCTGGCTGCATTGGCAGCGGCCACGGCCGGGGAAGACGTGGACGACGTGGAGTAGGGGAGGGTTGGCGCGCGCCGTGGAGCTGGGGTCATCGGGGGCGACGGCCCCGCAGAGCTGAGCTGAGCTGCGTCTGTTTACAGCCAGCCTCGTGCTGGCGATGGAGTGCCCGGCTCCCTAAATGCTGAGCGCGCCCCGTGGACACGGCCCATCACTCGGGACGCTGGAACCAGCGACAGGGTGGGCCATGGTGCCGCGGTCTGGAAATCGGCCTCTTCGGCAACCCCCAGAGTTCCCACCACATCTGGTGCAGCTGTGCCTGAGAAGCCCCCTCCCAGAGCACAGACTCCCGGTACAGTCTGTTTGACTGTCGTTTCTGTTGTTAATCGTCACCCGGAGATATATTTCCCTTTGATTGTTAAAGAGAGTGAAGGGGGGAAGGGAGAGGGAGAGAAACATCCATGTGAGACACATCCATCGGTTGCCTCCTGCAGGCAACCAGGGACAGGATCCAACCTGCATCCCAGGTACATGCCCTCGAGAGGGAATAGAACCTGTGAACCTTTAATGCGCAGCCAACCAGAGGCCCGCACCGGCCAGGGCTTCACTGCCAATTCTTTATCTTGCTCTTGAGAGCCAACCTGGCAGAGGTAACTACCCCACTTAAAGTGCCTACTGTGTGGCCAGAGCGTGGCCTGCATTCAGGGACAATCACCCAGGGAACTAGTAACTAACCACTTGTTTGACAGGAGGTTAAGCTCAGTGGCACTGAGGGAGGAGCTAAACAATGGTTAGTCATTGGCGGTGATACTAAGGCACCTTGACCTTAACTTTTTTATATTACTTATTCATCTCCTTTGGGATTGGGGAGGCTGGTCAAAATAATTGTTGAAACTCCTGATGTCGTATTTGGGTTCGAAGTTTTTGAGATTTGGAACAGTGAAGAGATATATAGAGTATTTTATGCCATTTAATGCCTGATTCTGATTAAAATGTAACAACCTGTGTGGTTGCCTGTATTGATTCAGTGGCACTTCTGCTATTCCCAGATGGAGGGTCAATGCCCTTTGATGGTTGTTGTTTGTGCGTTTACTTTTCAATGTAAAGATGCAGGCTTCTGAATCACACTTGAGGAGACCAGGTTACTTTGCCGAGAATGGCTCTGGCTCTCTCAGTCCTTGGGGTTCATTCAGACTCTCGGCAACGTGACTACTTGTGCCTTAAGGACAAATGAGCCCTGTCAGGGTTTTCACCTTCTAATCTACAAACACAAGGACAGCCATTCTGACATGGCTCGATGGAGAATTTATAGGATGGTCAAAACTCTAGAAAAATATAAACATGGAAGATGCTGTAGTTTGTTATTGCATAACAGGTTCTGAAATCTAACTGACCTTGGTTTGATTTCTGACCTTGCCGTGTGACCTCGGGCAAGTAATTTACCCCTTCTATTTGCCTGTTAAGTGAGAATAAGAATAGTATGTACCTACAAAGGTGACACAAGGCTATGCGATGTTTAGCGCAATGCCTGGCAAACAGTAGGCACTCAGTAAAATAAGTCTTAGTTAAACATCTCCTTTAAACAAAATTTTACATCGTCACAACTGAAAATGTTAATACTGTGAAGTATATACAGTGTCCTCATGCATCTTGGTGGTTATTTAACATAAAACACGATTTCTGAGCTTTCCAGCATCTCTAAGGATGGTGCCCTAAGAAGTAAAGACGCACATTACCCTGGATTTGTTTGGTGGCTGGCCACCTCCACACCCAAGGTTGGTCAGAACCCCTAAAAGATGAACTGTTGGCATCATTAATGCATGTGTTTGCTATTGTATTTAGTACAATATTTCATATTTCAGAGAGGTTCCTTCAACAATTTCCCGCATGCACCTGCTGGGATTAGGTCCCCCTGCATGTGAGAAATGGCTTATAAAGGCAGGGCTTTACTTACGTCTTAGTCAAAAGTCTAGAGGTAGCATTTCGGGCTGGTAGGGCGTTCCATGGTATCAGTGACACATGCTCCTTCTATCATCTTGGCTTCCTTCTCAGGATCACTCACTGTGTGGTTCATAATGGCTGCTGGTTGCTTTCCATGTAGAAAAAAGAATAAGGACAGTCATTCCGACATGGTTCACTCCCTCCCTACTAAGGACCTCCCAAAAGTATAATCGAGCCTTTCTACTCATTCCCCATCGGTCAGCATCAATCATTTGGCCACATCTAGCTGCAAGAAACTTATCTTTCTAGCTTGTGTGCAGGGCTTTCCCTAAGAAATTTCAGGGTCTAATCACTGAGAAGGGGGAAATGGACCTTGAGTTTTGAGGTGGCCAGCCTGCAGTCTTTGCACATCAGGTCTTCAAAACACAAGAGCCTGGGGGTAGAGCCGGTTTGCAAGAAGCTAAAATTCTATTGGCATTTAGTATAACACAGAAGGGGGAGAAGGATGGGGCAGCTACAGCTGTCTCCACTCCCCCGTGACATCTCCATCAGAAGGCCAAAGGAAGGAAACTCAGGTGAGAGGGGAGAGGAGAGGCCCCTTTCCCTTGCACAGAAACACATGTCTGCATATGCTCCTAATTTCCCATTTTAGGGCTGCTGTCGATATTTCGCCATGACTAACAACCCTGCTAAGTGTTAAATGTTCTTTTGCTGAAAAATAATTGCTTGAAACGGTTAACAGATAACCAAGAATTTCAAGTTTTTTAGTGGTTGTTTTTTAAGTAATCCTGGCCCCTTTTGTCTTTGCCCCAATGTCTAGATTCCATCATTTGCCTGTTAATGAGAATAAGAATAGTATGTACCTACAAAGGTGACACAAGGCTATGTGATGTTTAGCACAATGCCTGGCAAACAGTAGGCACTCAGTAAAATAAGTCTGAGGATGTCAGAGGAAGTCAAGATATTTAGGTTGAAAAGACATTGCAGACTTAGCTTTATCCTCTAGGTTGTCTAGCAGCTGCCGGGGGGTCCTGCTCTGTGCAGTGTCTTCCTTCTGGAGCCCGTGCTACAGCCGATCAGAAAGTATGCCTGCGTGAGCCTGTCCAAAACATTCTGGACTATGTGAAAGCTCAGACTCACTCGGTCAGACCCCAGCCAAGATGAGGAGTGGACATTCATGATCTCCGCAAGCTGCACCAAGTGGGTATTTACCATGTTAAGACTTGATTTTTTTAAAAATAATTCTCTGTTGTTGAAAGTATTTCATATGTCCCCTTTTTAACCCTTTTGACGCCCTCCGGCCTGCCCCCAACCCCTGCCCCAGGTCTTCAGCACCCTATTGTCTGTGTCCATGGGTTATGCATATCAATCAAAGACCTGTATGCATATATGCATAACTTAAAGCTTGATTTTGATTGAAGATTTTTTCAATATTACATATAGGCTTTCTGAGCTAAGAAGTGGTATTTCACTTTGTACTGGAGGAAGTTGAACCATTACAACAATGAGAAAGTAAATCTTTTCTCCTGGTTTCCAAGGTAGACAGTAGCACATTGTTCTGTCTAGCTAGTTCCTCAATAGAATGAAGGGAATTTGAGGCTTCCCAGCGCTCACCCCTGTGTCTGGGCTGGTGGTGTTGGCCATTCATCTTTCCCTCTTTCCGCCTCACCCTGCCTCTGATCCTGTGTACCCTCACCTCATCTTTTGAGTCTGATTTTTTGGAACCTTCTGTATTTTCTGCTTTTAAGCATCTTTGGAATAGATATAAAACAAGAATAAAATATGACCAAGAGGCCGGAAGGTAGACAAAGTGAAAGAGCGGTGCAAGACTGCAAACCGACCAATAGGGATGCAGAGGAAATGACCCAAGTCTTACTGCATCCTGCCCCCTGTGCAACCAAACCCTGGCCCTTCCCTCAACCAATCAACAGGGGCCACACACTTTACCCCATCCACTGCTTATAAATCCTTTGTTTTCCTGAAACGTGCACTTCCTCCCCGCCCTGCCGCTGTGTCGGTGAGCGTGTGTGGGACGAAGTCCGAGTTAACTCGAATAAAGGTTCTCATGTTTTTTTTGCAACGGTCTTGGGGCTCCCTAAGTGGCCTTTGGGGAGCACAACATCTGGGCGTAACAAAAGAATGTTACTCACCTCCTTTATCAAAACTACGCATTCCAAGCTAACATCAGTGAGACAGCTGGTGGACAGGCTGATTGGAATATTTGTTTAGTCTGGATCTTGCTACTTTATAAGCAAAACCATAAAATTTTCTTATGACATTAGTTACCAAGTTAAAAAAAAAAACACCCACAAAAATAATTGCATTTCCAGAATGAAAAATATTTTCCTCCCTTTTCATTCTTGTGCTATGTGCCTCTTACTGGGGATTAAACCCATAACCCTGGCATATTGGGACACGCTCTAACCAACTGGGCTTCCCAGCAGGACCTAACACTTACTTTATTAACTAAATGTTGAGTGCTGTGGCCACCAAAGCTCTCTGAACCACTCCTAATAACATTAAACAATTCCTAAACCAGATACGTGCTTTTCTCCTACATTATTCATAATCATCTCAAGACAAAAATCTCGGGGGCACTTCAAATTTAATACATTTGAAAATTCTCATTATTTATTTTCATTATTTTCATGATGTAACCATTATAAAACACAGTCATTTATGCTACAATTTTAAGTCATACTGTGTTTCAAATGAATATTTGCGCAGTCTACTTCATTTATCCTTCCTTGACCCAGACAAGCTTTTATAAAACAAAATTAATTTCTAATGCAAGACAGAACTTTGGACTTGGCAGGGCTGGCTCATTTCAGAGGGGTGGTTTTGTCTGATGTTTGTTTGTGTTGGTCAACATTAAGATATTCACCCATAATAAGCAAAACCGTAAATTTTGCCATTGGATATAGTGTTACAATGCCAAGAGCATTTTGTCCAAGTTTCTGAGCTAGATTAACTTGCAGATAAAAAGTAATCAAATTCCTTTAAACCCACTGAGATGGCTATACTAAGTTCATGTCTTATCATGAGAGGGATACGATAAATGACAGCCAGAACAAACAGAAACCTGCCCCCTACCTTGTCAATCTGGGTCCATTCAATGTTAGGACAATGAGATCATTCTCTCACTTAAGGTATGTGACCTGCAGCCAGGAGAATCTCAGGCCCAGTAGATTATGGTCCCCGTTTCTACCTGGTTCCTCCTACATTAGCAGGGGCCTGTACCCCCACCCCAGGTCCATCCTCAAATATTAAGCAATGTGAACCTGGCAGAAACATCAAGCACCAAGTCTCAAAAATGGCCAAACTCCAATCGTTCTACCATTTCTTTTGCCAAAGAGGGTCTGACCTTGGCTTCTCTGAGGCAGCTCACTGAATGGGCACTGACTGTCCCCAGCCCTGGCCAAAGACATTACTGGCCCAAGCTCATAACCATCACAACCACTCTAAAAGGTACATATCACCTTCATCCTATAGTTAGAAGATTAAGATCCAAAGATTTTAGGGTCACGGGTGGCCATAAGCATCTGAATGTCCAAAGCTGTGTATGTACAGGAGCCAGAATCACGAGCCCCATGCAAATCAAAGAAAGACCAAGAGCAATGGAGGGAAAGACGGGGTTTGCAGGAGCATTTCAGAGCAGAAACCACACCATGGCCAGGCCAGATCCAAGCCACCTCAGCTGTAGGGCCAATGCCAGGGCTTCACTCCTGCCAGGTGGCCCTGTGATCCCTTCTGAGTCACTGCATTATTCAAGGTTTTTTGTTTGTTTGTTGTTGTTGTTGTTGTTGTTGTTGTTGTTGCAAGTGATAGAAACTCAACCCAAACTAGTTAAAGCAAAAGAGGAATGTCCCTGGAACACAGGAAACTCCGAAGGACAGCTGAGCCTGAGGCCTGAAAGCAAGCAGGCTGCCTCCTTTCCTTCTGCATGCCCCTTCCTTTCTCCAGACCGGCAGCCGACCACATGGCAGGAACCTTGGCCTCCACCAGCCTCTGAGCCTGTAGCTTTCGCCAGCAGAGAAAGAAAACACTTTTTCCAGCTCCAGTTGGCAAACATCTCAAGGAGGAGCTCTGCCAGGCAGGTCACCAGCGGGTCATGTGCCAGGTCATAGGCCGGTCATGTTCCCACCTGGGTCGTGTTGGCTGCAGTTGGGAAGGAAGGCACATGGCTGGGTTCTAGGGAAGGAAGGGTCCTCCAAAGGACGTAGGTGCATTTGCAGAAGGGAGAGGTGCTAGGCTGGTGGCCTGTCAGCTGCCCCCTGCACCCACTGTCTCTTCATCCTTATTTTTCTTTTCTTTTTTACTAGAGGCCTGATGCACAAAGATTCGTGCAAGAATAGACTTTCCTTCCCCTGGCTGCTGGCACCGCCTTTGTTCCAGCCCTGCTTGAGCCACCTTTCTACCTTTGCTCCGGCCAGAGCCGCCTTCCACCTCTTGCCTTGTCACGTCAATTTTCATATTCTGTCCTTATTGGCTGTGGGTGCTGCAATCTTTGTCAGGAAGTTATGATCAATTTGCATATTCTTTATTAGATAGGATTTTTTTTTTAGTTACAGTTTACAGTCAATGTTATTTTGTATTAGTTTCAGGTGTACAGCATAGTGGTTAGACAATCAAATGCTTTACAAAGTGTTCCCGCTGATATTTCCAGTGCCCATCTGGCACCATCCATAGTGATGGCAGTATTATTAACTATATTCCTACTAGAGGCCTGGTGCATAAAATTCATGCACTGGGGGGAGGAGAGGTTGTCCCTCAGCCCAGACTGCATCCTCTCCAACTAGGAATTGGGCCCTGTGGGATCAGGCCTAAACGGGCAGTTGGACATCCATCTCACAATCCAGGACTGCTGGCTCCCAACCACTCACCTGCTTGCCTGACTGATTACCCCTAACTGCTTCTGCTTGCCAACCTGATCACCCCTAACCACTCCCCTGCCAGCCCAATCACCCCTAACTACCCTCTCCTGCAGGCCTGGTCACCCCCAACTGGCCTCCCCTGCAAGCCTAGTCCCTCCCAACTACCCTCCTCAGCTGGCCATCTTGTGGCCACATCGGGAGGCCATCTTTGACCACATGGGAGCGACCATCTTGTGTGTTGTAGTGATGGTCAATTTGCATATTACCTCTTTATTATATAGGATTATTATATAGGTGCACAAAAATTTGTGCATTAGCGCAAGTCCCTCGGCCCAGCCTGTGCCCTCTCACAATCTGGGACACCTTTGGGGATGTCCACCTGGTGGCTTAGGCCCACTCCCTGGGGGATCAGGCCTAAGCTGGCAGTCATACCTCTGGCAGCCAAGGAGCCCCTGGGGGATGTCCACTTGCCAGTGGGGAGCAGGCCTAAGCTGCAGTTGGACATCCTTAGTGCTGCTGAGGAGGTAGGAGAGGCTCCCACCACCACCGCTGTACTGGCAGCTGTCAGCCTGGCTTGTGGCTT
This sequence comes from Murina feae, assembly GCA_004026665.1. Taxonomy (NCBI): domain Eukaryota; kingdom Metazoa; phylum Chordata; class Mammalia; order Chiroptera; family Vespertilionidae; genus Murina; species Murina feae. The sequence goes on along the minus strand of PVJC01009668.1, from coordinate 24,766 downwards.
AGCAGAGCTCCCCCTGTGGGAGCACACTGACCACCAGGGGGCAGCTCCTGCATTGAGTGTCTGCCCCCTGGTGGTCAGTGTGTGTCATAGCGACCAGCCATTCCCAATGCTTCTGCTGTTAGCGTCAATTTGCATATTATGCTTTTATTATATAGGACAGAGGCCTGGTGCATGGGTTGGGGCTGGCTGGTTTGCCCTGAAGGGTGTCCCAGATCAGGGTGGGGGTCCTGCTGGGGTGCCTGGCCAGCCTGGGTGTTTGCAGGCTGGCCATGGCCCCCAGCGACCCAAGCTCCCGGTGAGGCTGGCTGGGAGCAAGTACCTGGGATTTATTTATCTTCTATAATTGAAACTTTGTTGCCTTGAACAGAGGCCACAGCTTGCCAAGGCTGGTGGGAAGCTTGGCTTCCTCCATTGCCGGGGCAACCAAGCCTTCCTGCTTGCTCCAGCTCTGTGGCCACTGGCTGCCATCTTGGTTGGGTTAATTTGCATATAGTCACTCTGATTGGCTGGTGGGCGTGGCTTGGGGCATAACAGAGGTGTAGTCAATTTGCATGTTTTTCTTTTATTAGATTAGATTAGATAGGTTGCTATGCTTTACAAGGTATTTTTTTCACCCCTCAAAACATGGACCCTCCCCTAGTGCATGGATCATGTGTGAACCTCAGAGTTCAGCTTCAGAGCAGGAAGTCACAGACCCAGCTCCACCCTTGGATAAAGCTGTGTGTGTGCTGGGCCACTTCACGGGCCACCTGGCTCCCAGCGGTGGGACAGATGCACACAGACCTTCACTGAGTGCAACACATGGCTGAGCCAGGGGCACCATGTGGCTCACTGCAGGCACCATCACTGTGCATTTATTTTTCTGGTTTTAAAAACCCTATTACAGATGAGGCAATTCTGGCTCCGAAAGGTAAAGTAACTTTCCTAGTATCATACAGCAGTGAGTGGCGGAGCCGCTGTTCAAACTTAAAAGCAAAGGCCGGGCTCCTCGTTGAAGAGCACACTGCTTCCCACAGTCACAGCACTTCTATCACAGGCTTCAGGGTGTGGGTTTCCTCCAACACGCAGCTCAATCATTTCTGCCGGGTCCCAGGTCACACCTGCAGGGACGCCACTCCCAGGGAAGAAACGGGGGTTTCTGATGAGAAAAACTGAGACAAATGAACAGGGAAAACTCAAACTTGAATTTTTACTTTCATAAAGTAGTGAAGGATAGTCTTTCATTTTTAAAGGTAGACTTTTATTTATTTACTCAGCAAATAACCATGAATGAGTACTTTCTGAGCTCTAGTTGAAGACACAGCACAACAAATGGCCAACAAGCCATGCAATTCTTGCATTTAGCCAGCAGAGGGCGCGCCAGCTCTGCAAGGCCGAAGACCTCCCCCCTGACACCATCTGATTCAGGCGAACTGGACAGCGACCCCAGCGGGGCTGCCACAGAGTGCAGGACACAAAAGAAGTCCCAAGCGTCCTTACAACTGCTTGGAGCTACAATGAGGGAACACCCAGTGGGTGTCTGAGAACAGTCCTGAAGAACAGTGTTGGGAAGATGAGGAAGGAACAATGAAGCCCTGGGTACATCCAACCTGCTCCACAGACCTGGCCATGACCTCGGGTGCAAAGCACAGACCCCCCCTGACCACAGCTGAGCCCTCGGCAACCCGAGCTGGGTCATGGGGCTCCACTTCCTGGCCCGACATCCCTGCCCTCAGTGGGAGGGAAGCCAGGGTTCCTCCACGTTAGGATTGTATTAGGGTGGAGGGAGCCTGCACATCACCACGGACTTGAGAAGGAAGTGCAGGTGCATCCCCAGCCCTGGACAGTCGCCCTGGCAAATTCACCCAGGCCCTGCCAGTGGTGGGCGAGCTGCACTCATGGTTCATGCGGGCATTGCAGGGCTGGCGTTCTGTCTCCACATGGGACAGAAGGGCCACAGGTGCTACGGGACCAGCTGAGGAAGACAAGCGCAGAAGAGTGACCATCCCTGCCTTCTGCATTACACCTGTGCTGGAGAAGTCAGATGGCTGATTAAGAGTGAAACTCATCACCCCAAGTGACCCCTTTTGATTCATCCTCACCTGGGGATATTTTTTCCATTCTTTCTCAGAGAGAGTGGAAAGGAGGAAGGGCGAGGAAGAGAGGAGAGAGGAACATCGGTGTGAGACACATCGATTGGTTGCCTCTAGCACATGCTCCATCTAGGGACCGGGATTGAACCTGCATCCCAGGTATGTGCTCTTGACCTTCAGGGAATTGAACCTGGGCCCTTCAGTGAGCAGGCCAACGTTTTAACCCCTGCTCACCGGCCAGGGCTATCTCCAAATTTAGAAAATCATTATAGCGGGGGTGAGGAATGGTGTTACCATAGGGGGTAAATCCAGGGAGGAAAGCCAACCAAATGAGACGCAAGAAATTAGGCACTGTCATATTAAGCCCCATAAAGTACATGCCCACATTGTACTTAAGGCGCCAACAAACGGATCACTCAAAAAACAGCACACTGTTTTTAACATTTTTATTTTTAACTCTGCTTTGGTAGTACAAAAGTCGTAGAAGTACAAACCAGACAGTTAAAAATACACTTGACACTCAAAAGGGTGAAAATTTTCCTTTACAGATTTTTACATCGAGGTGGCAGCCAACCCACTCATTTACACCAGCAGTCAGTCCATCATCGTTAGTGTTGTGCACGGTCAGTCTGTGCGGACCCCCGGCCCTCATGGGAGGAGGAGAGCACAGGCCTGTAAACATCAGTCGCTTTGGAAACACTCACGAGCTCTTATTAGATCATAGAAACCAGTAAAAAGCTTATGTGTTGAAAATATTGAATGCTTAACTTTTGGCATATTTTGAAGACAGACAAAACCTGCTCAAGTATTAGAAAATCTTTAAAATGTACTGTTGGTATAAATACAATCATCTTAAATATTTTTGAGTATTCTCTTGCCTGTTGTATTGCTATTACAAAAAGTGCTCTGACCTGAATAAAGTTAAAAAATAATTAAAGCTGAAGAATATCTTACGTATTATCCCTCACCATTCTGAGAGCGTGTTTTTTAAACAAACAAAAAATGATGCTTTTTATTTTAAAAAAGCTAAAACTATTGGTCTAGATCGCACATACATCATTTACACTAATTCACATCCCCAAAATTCCTATATTGCTTCTTTTTGGACCTCAGTGAAACTTCCTCCACACTGACTTCCTCTAGTCCACTGTGTCGATGTATATATACACGTAAGCCTCTTATTTAGTTGTCAGTAAAAATTCACATGAAATTGAACCTACCATTCATTTATAAGGTTAGAAACTTTAGTCTGGTGCCAGAAACAGAATGGAATGAGTATATTTACAGTAAATACTTTAAATAAATTTTAATGGAAACCACTTCCTGGGAGCCAAGTGAGAAATGTGCTTTCTCCCTCAGAAATAGAGCAAGCATCAAGCAGCTCTGGGAGCTCTCCCTGTAAGTGGACCCTCCCAGCCTTCGGCCCAGACCTACATAAATTTACTATCATTGCCTCTGAACTCTCCCAGGTGTTTCATAAACCCTAAGGCAAAGAAAAAAGCAGGGTTTCCAAGCCCAAAGGGGAAAAGCCACCACGACTCTGAAATAACGAGCATTAGTTACAAGATGGGAAACAGCCAGGGGAAAGCAGCCCCCCTGGCATGAGAAGCCGAGATTTTTCCTTTTATTTGCACTTTCGTTGTCAAAACAGGAATTTTTTGTTTTTGTTTTTGTGACTTTACACTACTTTCCCCTTTATTGAATAAACTAAATAAGAATTGTTTAGATCAAGTTAAAATAAAAACAAACACAAAACTTCCCAATATTTTATAAGTGACCTAAGAGAGTGACAGGAGTCAACAGTGAATTCTCAGTCTCAGCATCCAGCGTCCGCTGTCTAGTTCCCATCTGACACCAGGGCCTCTTGGGGATGCATTTCTCAGGGCCACCTAGGTTATCTGCAGGGACCTTTCACTACCAGAGCCATCTTCATCTTCTGCAGCAGTTAAACTGTAAGAGAATCTCTTACGACCAGTAGAAAAATAGAAAGTAAGGGCTGGGTAACAGAAGTACGTGTGCACACGCACACACACACACACACACACAGCATCAGCTCAGACTGTACACGAATACTTCCACTGTACAGAGTGATCATACTGGAAAAAAACTGTGGTATATATACCATGGGGTGGTGGCTGAAGGCAGTTGGGGAGATAAAAAATGAGCTCTTTTTTTTTTTCCCTGGAAATGCGATAATTTTCTCATGAGACTTTTTAAAACCAAAACTTGTTCCAATGCCAACCGAATTCTGTCTTCAGCAGCAACAATATTCCCTTTTTGGCTTTCTTCCATATGCCTGCAGACTCCACGATAGAAATCGTACAAAAGATTAAAAACATTCCTTGGGCACAACTTCGTATCGTGTAAGTTTTCAGTCTCTTAGAACTCTTCCAATAGAGTCATTCCTAGAAGAGAAATGAAGAAAGGTAAAGCTTTGTAGAAGGTAAGCATCATATCACAGACTAACCTGCCTGAAGATTTAAACACACAGAGAAACTGTAACCCACCCTCGCCCTTCCCATTCCTCCCGGCTGCACATTTCTTCTAGAATTCTGTCTGAAGAAAGGTAAGCACCACCAGTTCGAAAGGGCCGCACTGTAAGGTTTCTAAACGAAGAAAGAGTGGAACTTGAGAGCCACCGTGGACGACGGGTATCGGTCTGGCTAATGTGAGTTCTAAGGTGAGCTTCTCCCTGAGCCAGGTGCCACTTCCTGGGACCCGGCCCTGGAACTCCTCAGCCACATGTGCCATGTGACCGTGCTCAGCGCTCAGCACCGGGAGCCTCGGATTTCAGGTGAGGGGACTTTCCCAGGCCTCGCCACAGAGTTAACTCTGAGTCCCTCTTGAGCACACAGGCAGCCTGGCTGGGATCGCTGGCAAGGAAGAACACAATGATGAACAGCTCAACCCGAGGTCTCCCCTGAACCTCGAGGGCTCTGTAGTCATTAAGTTCTAACAACTGGTCCATGTGTGTCTACATTTACACACAAATGCAGTCCCTTGTAAGCTGGTAAAACGGTTTTCTACTTTCCAACGGTTTGTTTGTTTTTTTACGTGTCTCATCTAAGAGACAGACATTTGTGCACCTTTTACTTTCCTGTTTTGAGGACAGGATAACCCGGGACAGGACTAATTCTAGAGCTACCCGTGTACGTTGGAATATACACACTCTCAGGCCAACCTACACCAGGTTAAGGAACAAACATTCTCTTGCGGCCAAAGTGTGTGTGCCTATAAATGGCAAACAAAAACAGAGATGAAACCAACTTGTAAAAATATGGAGAAAACCCAAAAAGTTGATAGAGATGTCTTAAGTATTACTTTATACTTATTTTCTAATTCATCCTTCAAAATATAGTCTATTATTATCCATATTATCCTTTTCTGTCACACTGTAATTTATAATATTCATAGTGGTTATGAGAGTATGAGAGAGGGGGGAGAAAAAAAGGGAGGGAGGAAAGCAGGAGAGAGAGAGAGAGAAGGAAAGAAAGAGAGAGAGAGAGAGAGAGAGAGAGAGAGAGAGAGAGAGAGAGAGAGACTGATTTTAAGCTAAATAGGTTGGGTAAAGGACCCTTTATCCCTTTAGATAAAAAGGAAATGAGACATTGTCCCCCTCAGCATGAGCTGAGTTATTGATTATAAATGAAATAAGTCATTCCGGGCGCTGCACTGCTGCTGCAACCTAGCACGGTTACATTACAGATCTGAACCTTAAAACTAAACCAAGTCAAGTCTGGGAATATTTTCAACTGAGAATTGATTAATGTGGAAGAGGCTAGCAAGGAAAAAGGCAGAATGGCCAGAGGTGGAAAATAGAAAAATGGTCCTAAAAGAAAAAAAAAGAGAGAGAGAATTTTCCCAGTAAAACTTCAAACTAGGCCATTGGTAGTCAACTATTTTTATGTCTCCTCTTATCATCTGCTCCCTTAGACCTAGACTTTTTTCAATCAAGGAAAACAAGGTCAAGGGTGAGGGATGTCAGGCCTAGAATGTAATGTTTCATCACAATAAGAGTTTTCATTCCAAAGTAGGACAACTTCTCATTTCTAGTTCTTTGCACAGATTTGATCAACTTTAAGGGGGTGGGTGAGCAAGACAGGGCTGGGCCAGGAACATGGGTCTATGGAAAGTCAGACCCCTTGACTAGCTGTGGACCTGGGGCACCCCTCCTGGGGCACTGGGTCTGACACAGGCGATATAAGTCTAATGCTTAACACAGAGCCAAGCAGCCAGCACATGCCCGAGGGTGAGGTCTCTGGATCATGGCTGTCATCACACTGCTGCCGTGACGGGTCAAAATGGCACTGTGCACAGTGTCTTTGAGAGAAGAAGGGAAAAATATGGATTGCTGCTCACGTCCTCACCACTCATACCAGGAACTAAGCAAAAAAAAAAAGGGGAGGGGGGCAGATAACCTTTTCTAAAAGCTCTATTACAAGCTGCTCAGCACTGACTCGCCGTCCTGAGCTCGCTCTCTCTCTGCAAACACACGCGGACTATCAGGCAGCGCGTGACCAGCACAGCAGCTCTCAATTTCCAGCGTAATCCCTGTCCGAGCAGGGCGACACCCCAGGGGAAAGAAGACACCGCGCTCTGTGGCTTATAAAGCTCCACCTGTGGCCTTACGCTGGGGCTGCGTCCCATGCACGTCCACACTGTTAAATTCCTTCTCGTTTCACTCTATAGCTGTGAATATATCCATACTAATAAGCACACACAGGCTTTAAAGTGGTATTCCTTTACCACAGCACATTCATGTTCAAAGGCGCCGTCCACAGGGCCACAGAGCAGTCAGGAACAAGACGAGGCTGACGAGCAGGTGGGGGGCCGAGCACCGTGGACGGGGGGAGGACGGTCGCTCCACCCCCACGCGCACATTTCCCATCACCAGGGGACTCGCCATGTTTAACGAGCCAGGCCTTTCTCTTTCCGTGCGACAGTCTCATATGAGTGAACGCTGGAGCTGGAAGCAATTAAGCACAACTTCCTTATATTGAAAGACAAGGCATTAACCCAAGCGGGACCATTTCCCCCAGGAAGACGGATGGGCAGAAATGTGGAACCTCAAAGAGTGATCCGGCCCAGCAGGTGTGGCTCAGTGGTTGAGTGTTAACTTACGAACCAGGTCAGGGTTGATTCCAGTCAGGGCACATGCCGGGGCTGTAGGCTCAATCCCCAGTAGGGGGCATGCAGGAGGCAGCCACTCGATGATTCTCTCTCTTCATGGATGTTTCTATCTCTCACTCTCCCTCTCTTTCTCTGAAATCAATACAAAATATATATTTATTTTTTTTAAAAAAATTTAAAGACTGATTTGGAAAGAATAAAGAGGTCACTTTTTTCTTTCAAGTTGATTGCTTACTACACAAGTCTAATTATAAAGATAAAGCCATGATTCCACCAGCGTCCCATAAATAGTAACTGCCTCTTATCCACAGAGCTATACGTTCCAGGACCCCCTGTGGGTGCCTGAAAGAAACCACAGAGAGTACTGAGCCCTACATACATCTTCTATGTTTTTCCCCTATGCACATCCCTGTGATAAAGTTTAATCTGGAAATCAGGCACAGTAAGAGGAGTAAGGTTTACCTGAACACAAGCTCTCCCTCTGGTAACGGAGATGATTGCCGAGTGACTAACGGGCGGGGTGCGGCGTATGCTGGGCAGAGGGATGATTCACGTCCCGGACAGAACAGAGCAGGACGGCATGAGATTTCATCATGCTAAGGAGACAGACTCTCACACTAAAAGTAAAACTTCAGATAAGGGGGAGGGAACTTCTGTACCTTTTTGATTAAGACATATATTTCCCTTGTTAAAGAATTCTCTAGAAAAAAGGATCTGGTACCTTTAAAAATGACAACTATGTTTGGAGACACTAGAAACGTAAGTACTAAGCCCTCGAAGGGCAGGTGTGAAGGAAGAAAGGACCACCTGGTCCGCAGCCACAGGAGCTGCTCTGTGTCGGGCAGGGCCCTGCTAAGCCCCGGGGGATCAGTGACAATCTGTCCAATGACTGCACGAGTCAACGACACTGCCATTCTCCTGGGAGGAAAACAAGGCTCATGGGTTCACATGCCCGAGGCCACACACACGACTGTTAAGGTCACCCTACACCGGGCGGCCACACCAGGCACCACAGACACCCAAGGCATCCCCAAGATCTGCTGGTGCCCTCCCCTCTCCGCCCCCACCTATGGGGCAACAGGAAGGAAACGCAGCACCTGGAACCGCCAGCAGGACCCGCCCTGGGGAGTCCTCAAGGCTCCACAGCAACAGATAACTGACGCTAGAAACGTGCACTCTACCAGGCACTCTGTTCAAAAATGCACCTAGAGGGCAGTGAGGAGATATGAGTCCAAGAGCCACTTAGCTGGCTGGAGGACTTTCTAGAACACTTTTAAATAGCACAAACTCGGAAAGTTATTTATAGAAACATCTAAAATTGCAGCAGTAATATTCACGCTCAAGTCCTATAGCTATAGGATGTGACCTCTCACCAGTAACCTGTCACCTGCAAACTCCTCAGCTCCAGGCTCTGGTCAGCACTCTGGTTCCATGCTGGCCGTCTCTCGTGGAAAGCACTAACCACCTGACAGCAGGCTCTCCCAGCAGTGCTGCCTGCCCGGACGGTCACTCTGCCAGGTGTAGATCAACAGGAGATATCAGAAGGCACTTTGTGGGTGTCTACAGTCCTTTCAATCTTGCTCTGCTCTAAACTGTGGTACATTTTATAAATTTATATTCATACCTTTGTAGTTTAGTAAAGGCTCCATGTTTATTTATTTTTAATTTATTTATATTTGTATTGATTTCAGAGAGGAAGGGAAAGGGAGAGAAAGATAGAAGCATTGATGGTGGGAGAGAATCATTGATTGGCTGCCTCCTGCATATTCCCCCACTGGGAATCGAGCCCGCAACCCAGATGTGCCCTGACTGGGAATAGAACCGTGACCTCCTGGTTAATAGGTTGGTGCTCAACCACTGAACAACACCGGCTGGGCTCCATGTTTATTTAGAAAGTACAGTAGACCCATGCTAACCTAGGTTAGTCGGTGCAGTCTCTTTAAGTCAGCACTCTCAGAATGATCAGCAGCACATGCTTTAGAACTGGCTCAAACATTAAAAACTGCGGATTCTGCAGGTTGCAGAATCGGTTGTATCGCAATGCTAGCGTTAACGTTCCTCTTCCCCAACAGAGAAGCAAAAGGTGAGCTCATTTCAGCTTGTATTTACTTGATTATTAGTAAGGTAGGGCATTTTTCATGGTTAGTGAACATTGCATCTTCTGTATATTGTAAGGATTCTACACTTAATTCCAACATATAGGGTGGAGAGGGGGCAGGGACATACCCTCCAGTCACATGGTCACCGAGGAGCTTTACAAAGTGACCTCAGTGACACAATGAAAGACTACTTTGGCCTTCACCACTTAGAAATATCAAGGTTTTCCTTAGCTCTGTGCCAGAACTGGGTATGAAGACCAAATACATATTCTTATTATAAATCATATCACAGGCTACCACATCGCAGCCCCTACTTTAGAAAGGAGTCTAATGATTAAAAGTTGTGTGTTTTTAAAAAATATCAATAGTTAGCACCTTTTTATATATGTGGGTCAATCCAGGAAAGATTAAAATGTTTATAGGTATTTCTTTCCATTCTAAATGGAAACAGCTTTTTAAAGTAGCCTAGGAATGCCCAGCCGTGTGGCTCAGTGTGTTGGAGTACCGTCCGTGCAGTGAAAGGTCGCAGGTTCCATTCCCAGTCAGGACACATACCCAGGCTGCGGATTCTAGCCCCGGTTGGGGTGCATACGGGAGTCAACAGGTCAATGTTTCCCTCTCCCTCTCCCTTCCTCTCTAAAATCAATGAAAATACATCTTTGGGTGAGGATTAAGAAAGAAAAAAGTGAAGTAGCACAGAGATAAAATGCATATCCCTGCAAATCATATTGCCTTCTTCACTGAGTAATGCCGGTGAGGTGCTGCAGTCCTTTAGCTTGGAGTCTCCGACGTTAGATTTGGATCCCAGTAGGAAGTCTGAAGGTTGCTCTTTACTGAGTCAGATCCTCACAGCAACTTACATGTGCTCATGTATTTAGCAAAAACGGGTCGCCCACGGGACAGTAAGTGAACACTGATTCACCAGCCCTGGGACAGTGAGAGTCAGAGCACTTTATTCCAAGGAAAATGTGATTGGCGTGAAAAACGGTGCTGTATGTGGAAAAACAAGGATTCACCTAGGAAATACCGAAATGCAGTATTAGTCTCAACACAACTATGATTCAATGTCCTTCATTCCCGGTCAAGGGCACATGGCTGGGTTGCAGGTTCAATCGCAGGCCCCAGTCGGGGCGCATGCGGGAGGTAATCAATCGATGTGCCTCTCGCTCCGTAGATACAGGTAGAAAAACTTATTATTCTCAATAGTACCAGGTCTTGCTAATACGGAATGCAAACAAGTTAGACATTGGCTGTGAGCTCAAGTTCCACTGACCAGCCCTCAGAGCTCCTATCTGAGCATCCAGTGAAGAGCCTATACCTCATAGGTTATGTCCAAGCTGACCTCCCTGACTAGCAGAAAAATTAAATATTTTTTAAAATTAATTTTTACACAGTTGTTTGCTAAGTGTATAAGCAGGGCCTGATATAATACAGTAGTAACATCTAGCATTTGCCTACTTAGCACTGAGTGCCAAAGAATAGCATCCCTAAGAGGTGGGCGATATTGCCCCCACCCACTGTTCAGATGGAGAAGCTGAGGCACGAGAGGCTAAGTTACTGTCGGGATTACACAGCTGAAAGTGACAGGCCGGGACTGGGCACAGAGAGCCTGCTCCATGGAGGCACTGCAGCAAGCACGTCAGGTCGCATGGAGAAGGCAGGTACTGCTCTTTAGTTAAACTACTTAATGTGAGTAAAGATCAAAGCCTCAAGTTACAAATTAATAAAAGTAAAGACCCTGTTTGTAGCTATTAATTCCCTCTTCTTTCTCCTCCTGGGCAAAACTGTCCCGAGAGCATTTCATTCTCTGCCTCCCTGGAGCCCCTCAGGTCCGCCTCTGGGCCCCGCAAAGCCTCCAGAGCGCAGGCTCTGCGGTTCCTATGGTGAAAAGGGCAGAGGCCATGGCCTCTCTTTGTTAAGTTCTGGTCAAATGACAGAGTCCCTGAGGGAGAAGAGAAAAGCTCTCTGAGGGGTCAGGGGGTCAATCTCTGGTCAGCAACAGGGAGGGCCTGCAGCAGCCCCTGTGGGAGGTGAGTGTGGAGAGAAGATGGCTGGCTTTGGTGGCAATTCAAAACAAAACAAAAGGCTCTGGTTCCCATGTTGTCTCAGTTCTGGGAATGCTGACAAATATGTTTTAGTCTCTTCTGTACACAGAACAAGGCTGTGGAAGAATAACTCAGAATATCATAGCAATGACAGCAGAGTATGTTTTTAGGTCCGCCCAAAACTGCATTAAGTCTTTTGGAGCTGTTCCCACAACAAGCAACAAAGAAGGCACAGAACTTTTCAGATGCATCCAGCATTTTCACTCTTCATAACTCAAGTGAATTCAACAGTCATCAGCTCCACCCAAAAGGGGAAGTACATCCACACATACATGCTGTACGAGCACGTGTGCGTGCTCAGGGTAATCCTGGACGGGTACCAAGGACGCTGACATCTGAGGCCCCTCTTGGAAGGGGGCCTAGGAGTGACATGTGCACTGAGGGAACGCGGTGGAGAATGGGTGAGGACTTACATTTTTTAAGACTTTCTATTACTGTGTGCATGTTCAACATCCAACACTTTGGAGGCAGTGAAGGTACTAACCCATCAGGAAGGCCCCGCCCAGGCTCTGGAATTAATGATCAGCATGACCTTGAACATGATCTTGAACAACACACATAACCTCCTAGGGCCTCCTTACTCTAAAATGAGGGAGCCAAGGAATAGGGAGAAAATCCTACTCTAAATACCAGCACAGAAACTCCATGAGAACATGGCCCTGTCTGTCTGTCTCCCACAATGCCGCATCCCTGAGGCCAGGGACAGAGCCTGGCACATAGTCCCTACTCAATAAATACTTTTAATAGATATACTGATGCCTGAATTGACCTGAACTAGCAATCGTAGCTCCGTTGAGATCTCATGTCTGTGATCGTAGTCTACCTGTAAGAAAGGAGAACCGTGCACAAACTGCACCTGGTCCCGGCACAGCTCAGACAGCCAAACAACGTCAGAAGGTCCCTACAGGCACTCACAGGAGGCTCTGCCTGGTGACGGATGATACTTCCAAAATGATCACTAATGTGACCAACTGGGCTAAGTTGAGCAAGGAGTTTCCTCACTTGTTGAAAAAAGCAAAGTTCCCCTGAACTTCAAAGCCACTGAGCATGTTAGCTCTAAAGTGTGGATTCTCCCCAGCCAAGCCCTCTCGCCTCCTCGCCCAGGATCTGGGAGAGTGAATCCCGCTGAGCCCGTTCCTCAGGTGTAACCTGGAGAGATTATCACCAATCACTCATTAGGGTGCAGCTTCTTTTTATAAATTTATGTATCATCGTCCCCTTGAAGACCACTGAATTGAATGAAGCGGCTTCCATTAAACCTGAGATCCTTTTGCTTTTTAAGAAGATATGTATTTTACCATGAAAAAATTATATGCGATGGAGAATATTGGCATATTAGTGGTACCTGAGGTTCCTCACCACCCTCTCCTTCCCTGGGGAGTTAACCAAAAGTGCCCGACAGCATACAAAGCCACAGCTTCGGGAAGACTCCACGGTCCCTGCACCACACTCCTCCAAGGGAAGGGGGAAAGCTTGCCTCTCGCTCCCTGTTAGAGGAGCAAGTGAAGGCACCAAAGGCCAGGAGAGCTGACCTTGTGACTGGCCACCACGCTCGGCTCGGGTGCGGAGGGAGCCGCGACAGAGCGGCCCAGACCTCAGGACCACCCTCCGATCTTTATAACGACAGGAAGGTAAGTGGGCCCAACTTTTCCATCGCCTTGTAACTAATTCTCATTCCACCTCCAGGAAGAGAGGGATGGTTATTTCCAAGGCTCTCTTAACACAAGCAAGACAGTGGCTCAGATCCTAACAGACTTGCCGAACTTCTAGTCTGAGATATCATGCTAGTCCACAGCTCCAAGGTTCATAAGGAAAAAAAAGGGATTCACAGAACCTACAGCTGATGCTTGAGGAAGCGATTAATAACGAAGGCACCAAGAATGGGATGAAAAGCATTGATAATCGTGAATATTTAGTAAATGCTAACGCTAAGGACTGATTTAAGAACTCTCCACATACATTATGACATTTAAGTCCAACAACAAACCCATTTTAAAAGTGAAGAGCCTGAGGCTTGGAGAGGTTAATTTGTTTAAAACCATTGGTAGTTAAGAGCAGTTAAAATTAACTCTAAGTACAAATTGGTTGTTACAAAATAATCATGAGAATGTAAAGTACAACATAAGGAATATAGTCAATAATGTAATAACTAGGCATGGTGCAAGATTTATTGGGGTGATCACTAAGTATACAATATCTGATCACTGGGGTGTACCTGAAACTACATAATAATGTATGTCAACAGTAATTAAAAAGTAAAAAAATGATTTAAAATAATAACAAAAATATCTCAGCAAAAATGTCTACACCTAAGCAGTTTAAAACTCAGCTTTTAATCACTAACATAATTTACTTAAATTAGAAGAATTTCAATACGATTTAAAATACAGAGGTGTCTCCTATTATAACTTTTTTGATTTAAAATACAGAGGTGTCTCCTATTATAACTTTTTTTATTAAAAAAAACTATCTAAACTTTCACAACCAATGTTTGCAATAAGATCCTACCATAAAATGGGGAAAAAGAGTATAAACTTCAGAATGCTTACGACAGTGTCATTTTCTATAAAGTCAACTTCAGCACATGCTTTATATGTCTAACTGTTGTTGTTTTTAAATCCTCACCCAAGGACGTGTTTTCATGTTTATTATTTTAAGAAAGGAAGGAAGAAGGAGAGAGAGGGAAACATCAATTGGTTGCCTACTGTACTCGCCCTTAAAGGGGATCGAACAGGCAACTTAGGTATGTGCCCTGACGGGGAATCGAACCTGCGATGCTTCGGTGCCACAGAGCAACATTCCCCCAACAGAGCCACCGGCCAGGGCAGGGCAGTGTCACCATTAAGGAGTGAAGACCAGTGATAACGAAGACCAGGCAGTGGCGTCTGCAGCCTGAAAGCAATTCGATTTATGCAACTTCGAAGAACAAAAGCGTATTCTTCTAAGAAGAAACCCAAACACATTTTTTTGTGGAAAAAAGAAACCACTCTAAGGGCATTGCCAACATAAACCCGGCAGGGACGAGGCCGATCTCTGCTGCCCAGGCCAAGGAGGCTGGGTGGGAAGAATCAACTGGTTTTGTTTTTTAAAAAGAGAAGGAAAGAGAGAGAAGTCCTGCCCCAGTCTTGATGATGTTCTGTTTAGAATAATAAGTCTGGTTTCTAGTGCCGGCCACCTAATTTTTTAAAAATAGAGAAACCTAACCAATGAATAGACATATTTTGAATATTTGAATCAATTCTACACCAAAACAGCCACAAGAGTAAAATGATTTGGCCAAAAATCCAAATTTAAACAAAAACATTTTTCAGGGAAAAGAAAACCTTCAAACACTGTATTAAATTGCACAAAAAAATAGGTAATCCTCCTGCCCTGCTGTATTAGTCATAGTTTAGGACACATCTTTCAATTCAGTCCAGAGCCAGAGGTTCGAGCCCAGGAGGAAAAGTTTCAGGATCTTGCCTCTTGGAAAATGAAGTCGTTAAATATACTAAACACTCTTTCTGGGGATGAGAAACATAAAAACCAGCAAGAAACTTTAAATGAACACATACATTTTCTCTTACAGGTCAGTGAATATGCCCCACACTCCCTGTTTAGAGTCCACTGTCTGTTGGGTCCTCAGACAGGGTCACTCACCAGGTCCCAGCCCCAGCAGACCCCACCCACAGGACCTGCTGCCTGGACCCAGCTGAGAGGGGAGTGTAGGCCTCCAGGCCAGGCTGCCAGAGTTGGACTCTAAACTCCCCACATACTTGCTGGGAACTCTTATTCCATGAATCATGAGCATTCATAGTATTCTCTCTACTTTTGAGTTTGTGTGAAAACTTCCATCACAAAATGTTTAATTTTAATTTCAAAATGAATGACCAGCTGAGGGCTAGGAAAAGCATCACATTCCCTTCTTGAATCACTCCTGTGCCGATCTGGACGGTGCCACACAATATGACTAAGGTCTGCTGAGAGTCAACTGCAAGCCAGACACTCTCTTGGCACTTGCCTTAGTCGATAAATGTAATATCTTATTCACATCAAGGGAGCAGGGGACAGGCAGTCAAGTATAGTTTCCTAGTGGGGAAGCGAGGACGTGAGCATCTGTCTTCTGATCAGATTCAAAGCTCTCTCTGTGGGTGGTTATGTGCTTTGCAGGGAACATCACATTTAAACCAGTTAAATGAGGCCAGGATGTCAGATGATTAGATCAAATTCCTATAGTCAGGTACATGTGGACTAAGAAAACGAGCTGAGCAATCCTAATTCCTTTAATCTCCCTAAATCTCCAGGTCCTCGCTCCAGGCAGCAGGCCAGGGCGCACTGACCAGGCTCTAATCAGGCTGAGCCTCGCACGTCCTGCCTGAAGGCGAGCTGTGCCTTCTTCCGCATGGTCTGCTCCGTCTCTCCACACAGTCATTTGCAGACGCACTAAACCCAAACTCACTTTACAGCTAAGCTGGCTGGGCCTTCCTCACCCAGACTTGCATGGCCAGACGCTTTTCTTCCCGGCCAGATGCTTCTCCTCCCAGCCAGATGCTTCTCTTCCCAGCCAGACAGGCCCCCACGACTAATCAGAATGCGTCTCTAATTTACCGGAGTCACTTAGGATTCCAATCCCAACATCTAAGGTCCCATCTGCTGTCTGTCCAATAAAACTGTCTGCAACGATGGACATGTTCTGTCTGCACTGCCCAATACGGCACACCCTAATTTTTTTCCAAATATGTTTTTATTGATTTGAGAGAGAGAGGAAGGGAGAGGGAGAGAAACATCGATGTGAGAGAGAAACTTTCAATTTCTGGCACTAGAAAGCCTATGCCTACAGAGTTCTGGAGTGTATTCTTCCAGAGTATCCCAGGCCATGCCCAACCCCTCGGGCCTGGAAGATTATCAAAAGCCACTTCTTCCTCCACCTCAGGCACACCAACCAGAAATGCAGGGACAAATACTTATCAGCAGCACTGACTCAGATGCCCATGAGCCGGATCCTGGGCCTCAGTTATTTCACGGAAATCTCATGGCCACCCTCGGAGCAGGTAACACCATTTCCATTTTGCAGTGAAGAAGGTGAGGCATGAAAAGCCAAAGAACCAAAACCTAGCAGGGTAGCTCAGCAGGTTAGAACGTCGCCCCAGTATGCCAAGGTCGCAGGTTCGACACCCGCTCAGGACACATACAAGAGACAACCAGTGACTACCTGAACAAGTGGAACAATAAATCGATGTCTCTCTTTCTCTCTCTCTAAAATCAATTAATCAATCAATTAATTATTCTTAAAAAGCAAAAGCACCTTGCCGGGTCCTGCTGGTGAGTGGCAAATTGGGCTCAGGTTCCACCTATTTCCCTGGGCTTTCAGAGAACCCGGCAATCCACTACCCACACCCTGCCCTCCCCTCCCCTTTGCCTTCATGTCCAGGCCCTCATCAGAGCTCTGGAGTCCCTTTCACATATAAGAATCATGAAAAGGATGAATGCTAGTCAAGCCAGAACAGAAAGAAAGGAGTAAGATAAAAGCTAAGCCAGTATCAAATTAATAGGGGCTTCTTTTTTTTAAAAGCAATACTGTATCTTCCAAAATTAAAACTGCCAAACAAGAAGTCTTTACTGTTGCTTTGAAATACTTGGTGGAAAGAGTACTACCCCTACTGGGAGTATTTTAGAATGATGGTACATTGAAGAAAACTGGGTTCCAATTCGATTAATGGAAGAAGCTCACTCTAGCCTTTTGCAAATCACAGTTTGCCTAGGCATAATGACAAGGTCACATTTCATTTGCCCTCATGGTTTTTAAGAGAAATTTAATATGTGGCTAATGTTTCAAAACTTGCAGTGATTTCACCTTTAAAAGCCTAGATAGACTTCCACTTTTTTTTTTTTTTGCATAAGATCTAGCAACATTAAGTGACTTCTGGTAATGCAAAGCGATAAATGGCTTATGTGATTTCTGGTTTGCCACAATCCCCACCACTCCACATTGCCTCTTTATCATGTAGGCCAAGCTCCAGGAGGCACCCAAGTTTGTGGCCTCATTATAGGAAGCTCAGGACACCTGATGATCACATTCAGTCCTCTCCAGTCTGACCAGTTGCAAGAAAGCATTCTCATTTCCCTGCCAAGTCATTCCTATTCTCCCCCACACCTCAGAGAGGCTCCCAGTACCCCAACCCCATCAAGCACCACCCCACCCCCAATGCCACTAAAACTACACTCACCTACATCAATATCTCCTACGACACACCAATATCTCCTATGGGAGAATGTGGACAGGGAGGGGTGGACTCTGGCCATTGGGCTGCAGCTCCACCACCTCCTCACCCAGCTTCCCAAAGATGGGCTCAGGGCCCAGCTCTATAGAGGACCTCAGCCCCACCATGGACCATCCACACAGGGACCGCCCCGTCACCCTGGAGCCTCCAGCCACAACAGACCAATGACATCCCAACATTCCATCCAGAACCAGTCAGCAATGGCAACCCTGATTGGCCGTCAGTGAGATGGTTTAGATGGGAGAGATTTGTAAATAAAATGTCCTGTCTCCATGACTACCAAATGATCATTCTCCATCTCTACCTGTATGTTTTTGTATCAGTATAAATGAAAACACAGTGAAAATAGCAAATAAAATAAAATAAAATAATAAAGTTAATATTTTTCCCTTTCCTTACTCCATTTTCAGGAAGCATATCACTGAACCTAGCCCATCCCCTAGGGAATTACACTTGACCTTCTACAGAGAGGATATCTAAATACACTTGGAATTCTGTAAGGAAAATTTGTCTCTTCTATTTACTTATTTATTACATTATTTGTATCAGTAATAAACACACACACACACAACTACAACTCACCTGCTACTCTGTGCCTCTCCGCTGTCTCTTCTCGGGAGTCACAGGCACCTCCCCATTGATACTCTCAGTCCCACTGACCGACATCAAACTTCTCCGCTCCTTCTGATTGGACTTGTGTTCCACCTTCGTAACTCTAAACCTGAGGGGCAGAGAGGATATGTTTGCTCTTCCAGGAAACAAGGATGATGAGTGAATCAAAAACCACCCACCTAGAGGATCCCAAATGAACTCAGCCAAAAGTTAGGACAGCAACAGAAGACATCATAGTCAACAGTAAATCCCCCTGTCCCTGCCCAGCTTCCCGGTTCATTTTCTCTCAGCACATCACAGACCATGCTGGGCACTTCACAGAGCATGGAAAACACGTTACAGACGTGGCACCCAAATACTACTCAGCCTGAGTTGTGGTTTCTAATGATGACGTGGGCTTTAACATCTGGCTGGAGAAAGACATACCGGTTTGCAAATTAGCCCAATGTAGTGACGTGACCAAAATGTTCACTCAGAAACTGCCTTAGTCAAAGATACATTTGTCAGAGGGTCAGCTCTCTCCACACACACACACACACACACACACACACACACACACAGATCACAGAAGCCTCAACTATGTATTTTATCAGTATCAGTGGGTAGTAGGGCTTTTGTGCCTAGTTTTAGTCTTTTTCTTAAGTGAATTTGGATTAATTTTCATTAAGGATTATGGAAAAAGAATAAGAAAATTAAAGAAGAGATTTTTCATTAAGACTAAGAGAGAAGTTAAAGAAATCTACTCAGTTTGACTTGTTTTTCCATTTCTAGGCTATCATCATGAAATCCCTAAGGTCTTTCTCATAATAACTTCTCCCTAGTTCTGGCCTTAAGTTCCCATAAAAGTACTTCAAATAAACTCTTCTTTGTCCAAAATGAGATCACCTACCCTCAGGAGGAGAGGCTGAGGAAGTGAAGGAGGACGGGAAGGTGTCACCAGAACTCTGTTCCGTGGCACTGCAACACGCTAAGTAACCCACACTGACGCTGCTAGCATTCTGCATCCCAGAAGGAGAGTTGCACTGGGGGCATTTAATTGAATCGGGGTTGAAAATTTCAGCAGATTTGCCTTTAAAGCGAACAACATTCGCTTCGTCCAAACAAGCTACAGGTTCTCGTCGCATTCCACATTCATAAATTCCCATGACGCTGCTTCTTAATAAAGCAGCGTGGTCATGGGCTGCACTGTTTTGCTGGAAGTGGCAGGCAGCCCGGAGTCCTCCCCTCATTGCTGGTGAAACACATGATGAAATTCAATCGAATTAAACAAAAAGTAATGACAGCCAACACTTCGTGGGTGCATTGTAAGTGCCAAAAACTGGCCTAAAACTTCTACATGAATCACCCTAATTAGTCTCACAGCAACCCAGTGAGGTGAGCGTTACTGTCCTCCCCAGTTTATTAAGGGGGAAAGGAGGCACAGAGAGAAGCAAGAGCTTTTAAGTTGTGGTGCCAAGACTCAAACAAGGGCGATACAATGCGTCCAGGCTACGCTTCCCAGTCTGTCAGTAGAGAAAGAAGGATCATCTATGCCCTACTGCCAACTTCGCTCAGTGCCTGCGGGGCCTGGTCCAGCACGCTCGCTTCTAACCCATGTGGCAGTAGCAGTGCAGTTCCCGCATGAGACTCAAAACCAAAACAGCAGACACGGCAAAAACGCTCCTCACACAGTCAAACTGGTTCATTACTTGAACTGCAAGATCCACATCACATATGAGTCACAAGTAAATGGTGCTTTAGGGCTCGGGTGAGGTGAGCGCAAAGAAAACAGTCTCAGGAATGCGCATGGGGCAGACATGTGGACTCCTGGCCTGGCCGGAGGTGTGGCCGAGTGATTGAGCTCTAGACAGTGGAATGCAAGTGGGAGGAAATGTGCCATTTCCAGACTCATCTCACTGACACCTCTTAGGAGCGGTCCTCCGGTGCTTCCTCCTTCTGCTAGCAAACCTGGCAGAGCGCCGATGGAGAAGCTGGGGGCTCTGGTGACTCCTTGAAGAGCCACCCATCGACCTTTCCATCTCCACACAGGAAATATAAACTTCTATTCTTTTTCTTTTTTAAATTTTATTGATTTTTTACAGCGAGGAAGGGAGAGGTATAGAGAGTTAGAAACATTGATGAGAGAGAAACATCGATCAGCTGCCTCCTGCACACCTCCTACTGGGGATGTGCCCACAACCAAGGTACATGCCCTTGACTGGAATCGAACCCGGGACTTTCCAGTCCGCAGGCCGACGCTCTATCCACTGAGCCAAACCGGTTAGGGCTAAACTTCTATTGTGCAAGTAGTTCAGATTGGGCTTTTTCCCCATCACCATTTATCCCCTCTCGCCCTCTTCCACCTCCACCCTGCAATCACCACACTCTTCCCTTGTCCACGGCTTCTCTCTCTTTTATTACAGCAAGTGTGTGTCAGCTTTATGTGACAACTTGACCGGTAAAACCGTTATTTCGGGTGTGTCTGGGAGGGTGTTTCCGAACAGATTAGCATTTGCATCTGTAGTCTGAGGGAGGATCACCCTCCCCAGTGTGGGTGGGCATCGACCAATCCCTTGAGGGCTTGAATACAACACAAAGGCAGCGGGAGGCTGAATTTGCTTTTTGCTGGAGCTGGGCCAGGTGTCTCTCCTGCCCTTGACGTCGACATCAGCCTACTGGTCCCCAGGCCTTCAGGCTGGGATCGGGCCTTACTCCATCAGCTCCCCTGGTCCTCGGGCCTTTGGACTTGGACTGAACTACACCACCAGCTTTCATGGGTCTCCACCTCCCAGCCAGCAGCTCAAGGGACTTCTTGGCCTCTATAATCACAGGAGCCAATTCCTATACTAAATCTTCACTTATTTCTATTTATATCTATCTCATTGGTTTTGCTTCTCTGAAGAACCCTAATACAGCAAGTAATTAATTTTTTACCTCAACTAATACAGCTGACATCTGATCTAGCAATAGCCACCTCTCAGGATTCCTCTGCTGATGGAAAAATATAGAACTCAGACCTGAAAACTCCTAAAAAGTCCAGAGATGTGACTTGACCCAGGCTAAAGAGAACAGTTCAGTACAGATCCGCACAGCACAGCAACCATGTTACACACACCCAAAGCTTCCACAGGAGTCTTACCTGCCCACGGAGAGGACGGTGACCTCCCCTTGGCGCCTCGGGCGGCCTTCTTTGGACTTGTTGGTCGGCTTTATAAAGTGCCACCTCTTGTGTCTACACCGCTGACACACATCTCTCTCGACAGCACCGCCCACTGTGTGCAGGTGGTGACCACAGATGTGCTTCCCTGGCGTGCCACCTGGTGACAAGGGCCCGGGGCTCACAGGCGGGCTCCCAGGAGTGCTGGGGGTCACAGGGCTAAGATGGGAAGAGAAAAAAAGGTAGAAATGGTTACTGAAAAGAAACACCAGCTAAGGCAATCTCTCCCCCTGCTACATAAGAAGCAGGTTTAAATCAAAAGAGAAAAAAAAAAAGCCTCTTCCTATTAAACAAATGGGCTTTGTGTACTAGTCTTAGGCAGCAAATTCCTCTTAGGACTATGCAATGACAGCTCATTTTAAATAGCAATAATGTGATTTATCACTTCAAGAAGGGAATTAAACACTGCTTCCAACGATGATGCACTGTTTGTCTTTAAAGTATTAGATTTCATTCTAAACAACTTATCTCCATTCTCATGTGATCATACTAATTTCTCACACAGAGCAAAGTGCCTGCCTACATTTCTAAGCAACAAGATGCCCTAGAGGATTGATAAACTTAAATTCCAATCAAATTGCCTAATGACTTAAGATAGAATATTTGACCCAATTGACTATTGCATCAAAAAAAAGAAACTTTTATCCCTGGCTAGTATAGTTTAGTTGATTGAAGCATCATCTCATACACCGAAGGGTCGCAGGTTCAACTCCCAGATGGGACATTTAACTAGGTTGTGAGTTTGGTCCCTGATTGGTACACACAGGAGAGAGGGAATCGATTTTTCTTTCACATCGATGTTTCTCTCTTTCTCTCTCTCCCTTAACCTCTCTCTACGAAAAAAAAAAAAAAATTAGAATCCTCATGAAAAGAAAAAGAAAGCTTTTAGGTCAAGGTATCAAAAGTGATGCTCCAGCCCTGACCGGTTTGGCTCGGTGAATAAAGCGTCGGCCAGCAGACTGAAAGGTCCCAGGTTCGATTCCGGTCAAGGGCATGTACCTGGGTTGCGGGCACATCCCCAGTGGGAGGTATGCAGGAGGCAGCTGATCGATGTTTCTCTCTCATCGATGTTTCTAACTCTCTATCCCTCTCCCTTCCTCTCTGTAAAAAATCAATAAAATATATTTTTAAAAAAAGTGATGCTCCAAAGAAATGCTGTATTTGATAATAGTAATAAAAATAGCCAACATATAACCTAAGCATTTGATATATATTCATTTAACTCATCTTTACAGACCTTACGAAGTAGGTATAAATTTCCTCATTAAAAAATTTTAAGACTCAGGAAGCTTAATAAATTCAGGTCACACAGCTATATGTAATGGATCTGAGGTCCAAATCTAGGAAGTCTAATGCTAAAACCATGGTCTTAATCATCCCACAGTGCTTCAGAAATAGGGAGGTCACCCAAAATATTAAAAAGCAGAGATACTGCCCTAGCTGGTTTGGCTCAGTGAATAGAGTGTAGGCCTGCAGACTGAAGGGTCCCGGGTTCGATTCCGATCAAGGGCACATGCCTGGGTTGCAATCTGATTCTCTCTCATCATTGATGTTTCTATCTCCCTCTCCCTTCCTCTCTGAAATAAAAAACCAAACAGAAGTACGCAGGCCAGGGATTTGCTCCTTTCAAAAGGCACATGGCAGGGCTCTGGTCCACTAGAAAAAGAGGAATTAAAACAGGACAGGCCAGCCTGACAGGGAATCGGCCCTCTGACCTGGTGGAAGTGGATACAGGTGAGGCAGAGCTTGACACCTAAGGCTGTGTCAGAGCCTCAGGGCACCTGGGAGTCTGCGACTGCACAAACCAGCCTTTATGCTGCTGAAATAGCCAGCTTACATGCTAAGAAGTGTGGCCCTTGGTTGAAAAGATACTCTCGAATATCACAGACAACCAACAGCTTCCTGGTGCTCTTCAGGGATGCTCTTTACATGGTAAAAACAAAACAAAAACATGCAGCAGCAGCTTTCTGGGGCAAAACAATGTTAAATTAACACCACGCGGTAGAAGGCTGGATTCAGAAGTTGAACAACATCCATTCACGAACACTTACCAAGTACCGCGGTGTATAAGGCCAGTGAAGGCACCGTGTGATGCCCACAGGTAACAGAGGCAAAGGTCCTGTGTGCTAACGGCCCTAACACCGGGCGTCTGTGCTCAGGGCTGGGACTCGGGAGCAATCACAGCTCCCGTCTCTGTGAACACCACCACCAGAGCTGCTAAGCCGGCCCTCCTGCTGCCAGTCACCTCGGAAAGGGCAAAGCTAACATGGCCAGTTGGACAGGCACTCATTAAATATTTAAAACATGCGGGGTGTGCCTTGCCAGCGTGGCTCAGGTGGTTGGGTGTTACCCCATGCACCAAAAGGCTGCTGGTAAGTAAGATTCCCCATGAGGGCGCGTGGCCAGGTTGTGGCCTTGATCCCCAGGCAGGGGGCGTGCGGGCGGCAGCGGATCGATGTTTCAATCTCACATTGATGTTTCTCTCTCTCTCTCTCTCTCCCTCTCTCTCTCTCTAGAAATCAATTATATATGTTGATGCATATATACATATATATACATACATATATACATGCTATATATACATATATACATATATATACAGTAAAAAGTAAAATATTAAAATATGCTGGGTGCACCACCCACAGGGTAAGCAGGAAGGTCCAACCTCCTTGCCACGTCACTCAGTCCCAACTTGCCCCCTGGCCCTTCTCGCCGCTGTCCGCAGCACGTTCTCTGGCCACCCCCGACTGGACCTTTCCAGATGCGTCCCACACGTTCGCGCTGCAGGCCCTTTTCTCCTGGACTTTCTACACGCAGCCCCTGCCTCTCCTCTCTGCTTGTTGCATGCCTCACTCAGATGGCACTTCTTTGAACCTTCCCTGGCCTCTGGTGGGCCCCACAGCGCCCCTGGCACCCTGAGCCCTTACTTCTATAGCACCCACCACCGGGGCTCACACATCTCCATTCCCCACTACACCAAGGCCTCCATGGCAAAGACCTGAATGGCCAGTTCCAGCATAGTACCCAGCACACAGCAGGCTCGATAAATGCTCCTTATTGGAGAATGACAAATTATACAGAAATTATATAGAAATACAGTCCTGTCAGTAATTAGGAAGGACTCATGGAAGTCTTTCATATTCCTTATAATAACCCAATGAAGTGGATGCAGTGGTCACCTCCATCTCATAGGAGATGGAACTTGACCTCAGAGTGGTCAGGTAACTTCCCCAAGAAGATGCTCAGTAAGTCCTAGAGGTAAGACCCTACCCAGGCCCCCACCCCCCCCCCC
>PVJC01009667.1:0-45376 GCA_004026665.1 Murina feae | reverse complement strand
GATTGGCAAAGGATGGGCAGGGAGCAAGAAGGAGGGTGTGCTGGGCAAAAGACATGGCCAGGCTTGGAGCTTATTTTTCATTTGGTTAGAGCATATGACATAGGTGTGTTTAAGTTGTTGAAAGGTATAGAGTCAGAGCAAACATCATTCAGTTTATCACCACATCCATGCCCTACTCTGCACACTGTCTCCCACCCCTAACTTCCCCCTGCACACCCATCGCCTATCTGTCCACCCATCTCTGTATAACTAACCTTCCCTGGAATGCCTTCCCCTCACCAACCAAAACTCCCATCGGTTCTACAAGACCCAGAACAAATCTCTATTAGTCTATACAGTCTCTCTAGAGCCTCATTCTATCCCTCCCCCACCAGCTCCAGTGAGCTCTCCCTTGTTCATATTCCTCTGGCAATTATCCTTTTCACAATTCACTTGGCAATTAATCACATACTGTCTTATGATGCATTTACTGTTGTTGGCTTAAACAGATAAAAATATCTTCTATGCCTGTTTAACTTGTCACATGTGTCTGGCTTGCCTTTCTGAAGGGGAGTCCAACAGGGCAAGCCAGCAATCATTAATAAGGAATAGCTCCTTTCAAAAAGAGATAATAACAAGCAGGCCTGTGTGCTCTCCAGACTCATTTTGCATGTTTTATCTCATTTGTTCCTCATACAACCCAGGGAGGTGCCTATTATTAGGATTTACTCTTTAGCTTAACACTCTTTATTGACTATAAGCGCTAATGCAAAATCTGGCATTGAAAGGCCCCCTAGTCATATCAGACCATTTGGACCCACATAAAAACAATAAGAACTCTTCGTAGTGTGAGCATCAGCGCTGATGCATGGATGTGGCCGGTTCGATGAGAAGGGGTGCCGATCAGCCTGAATAGAGATGCAGGTCAGCAGAACCACCACAAGACAGAGGTGGATCAGGGAGGTCCAGGGCAGATCTACTCAGCAGGCCTCAACCCAGGGCTTGCCCAATGCCATTTTGGAGAAACTGACATTTAATCCAACTTCGCTCTGTAATGATGTTTATATGTTACTTATGGGGTTCTGTATATATTTTAATCACTTTATTAAACTGTATGGAATTCATTCTGCCATTGTAGGTTCAGGTTTCACTGACAGTCTTGCTGGTGCTACCCTCTCTATTGTGAAGAATCTCTCCAGTGGTCGATAGAGTGTCCACCCCCTCACAGATGTTTGTGATGCACAGGCCACAAAACACATCTCCTACCAGATGCATCTGTGCAGAGCAGGAGTCCTGTTTATAGAGCCCACCAGTGAACACACACAGTCTACACAGACAGTGTCCTAGGAAGGCAGCTCCCTGTAGCTTGACACCATCTCAGTGAGAATTCTACTCAAGGGAGAATAAATGGAATTCATGAAAACCAAAGTCTAAGTGCTATGGAGACCTAAATTAAAAGCAGTGAAATGCTAGATTCACATCCAGAGCTGAATTCGGGAACAAAGCCCCTGGTCTGTTCTCATCATTTTTTTTAGGAAACATAATATTCCATGGATGAATTATGAGATCAACCAAGTCTGACTGAGAAAAGCTCTTCAGGAGAAAAGGGTGGGAGGCTCAGGATTTGAACAACAGTCAGGGCTCATAGTAAATGAAGAGAAAACAGTTCACATAGATCTTGGATGGTAAAGGGCGGGGTATATGCCATGGGCAAAACTGCCAATTAAACTGCAGCCAAAAGCCAGGGCCAAGGACTGTAATATTGAAGAGAAAACAATTGGCTTTGCAGATGGTAGACCCTGTGATAAGGAGAATGTGTGATACTATATTTGCTTGATCAGAATAATTCAGGAAAAGCCACCTGCTTCGCATTGGCATTCCTCTGGTGTCTAAGCAGAAATGCCTCAGGGCTAAGAGAACTGCAGGAGAGATTTGTGTGACTTAAGGATTACTTCCCCACACAGGAGAGCTGAGTGTGAATAGGGGTGGAATGGAGTGGGCTAGCCCTGGTGTCCTGCTGACTTGAGTATCTGGAGTTTTTGTCTTCCAGGGATTCTGGGTGCTGGAGGATGACTCTCTCTCAAAGATGGGGTAACAAGATTGCAGCGACATGCTGCATTGACCAGAGCTGGTAGGGACCCCAGAAGCTGGTAGGACCAACACTCCATTGTTATTTTATCTTGCCAGACTGACTCTCAGGAATTCCTGGGTGGAGAATGGTCTTGGGGTGAGGGACATACCAGCAGCCCAGGGCTGAGTGTGTAATGTTGAGAGAATCATGGCAGTTTTGGGGAAACCAGGGGACATAAAGGACTGGGTTGGTGCAGCTGTGGTTTGTGCCATGACAGCCTTCACACACTTGGACTCTCAAGGTGACGTTCACATTCTCTTCCTGACTGGTGACATCTCTCATCTTTTCCATGAGAGGAAGAAGTATCCTTTTAGCTCAGCTCTCAACCTCCTCAACCATTTGATGCTTCAAAGGTAAGAACAATTAATGATGATTGTAACAGTTATGAGTCATTAATCCATCAATTAATAAATTAATCTCTTTCCTCATTCCACAAAGAATCTGAGGCAGGGGTTTATTAGTAACATTTATCATGAGAGAAAACGATGATGGCATTGCAAGAAGTCTGGACAAATGGTAATTGCGATCATGATTGTAATAGCTGTAAGTGAGTAGATCGATGCCAAGTACAATGACTCTTTGGAGAAAGAATTTATGTTAATTGATCAATGAGGAAAGAGCAATCTGTAAGTGAGCAGGGATGACATAGGTGGAAGTTTGCCAGAGACTAAGACTGGCTGAAATGACTGTGAAATGAGATTATTATTGTGTTGAGTGCTTCAGTTCTGGGCAATGTGCTGTTTGCTATATGTAACACCAGCTCATCTAATCCACAGGTCCACCTCTGTTTATAGGTGGGGAAAAAGAGGCACTCTAAGAGTTGCAAATCCATCCAATCACCTTTGGAACTGTGAGCAAATCCTTCTCATGGTGCTATCTTCCTTTTCCTTTGGATCTGATTTACCAAAGTCCCAAGTATGTGGTTTGACTGGTTCTCTCTCCAACTTTCTTGTGGCATTAAATGTGGGGTTTCAACCCCACAGAAAGAAGGCAGGCTCCATCCAAGACCTCATGTGGCCACGTCAAGGGATATGCCTATCATATCTATATCTACGTGACACTTCATCTTCTGTAAAAAACTTTTACATTGATGACTGTATTTGATCCACATAGTGAACTGTGAAGGGGTGAGTACTATTATCATCCCCATTTTATAGATCATAAATGGACATTTATTAGGCACCTACCATCTCCTAAGTCCTGGATAAGAGGCTTACTGTCTATAATAGCCCTGTGAACTACGGTTTATCTCCATTTACAGACAGAGAAACTTTGGCTCAGAGAGGGTAAGTAAAGTACCAAAGTCACCCCATTGGCAAATTGTGGTGTTTAAACTGCTAGCCTTTCTTATATAGAATTTAGGAGATGGTAAGTGCCCAATAAATGTTCATTCATTTCTCCTGCTTTCTTTCCACTCTAATGCTAGAGGGCTGAGTCGGAACAAACACTAACTATAATACTAAGACTAACAGGAGAGAAAACTTACCAGTTCTAATTAGATCTTAAAAACATTTTAACAGTGGTGTCATATTAACCAGATGCTGTGTCTGCTGGCAATACTTACCGGGTTCAAGTGAGATTTTGTGTAGTGAAGGGTCTATACCTCTAATTGCTCAGAAAATTGTGTTCTACCAACATTACTAAGCAGAAGAAGGGGGGAAAGAGCTCTTCTTTGTCTTTTTCTTCAAGGAACACTGAGATGGTCTAATTAGCATGCCTGGTGTCTCTGAAATTGAATTCAACCTAAGAGTATGCTATTAAAGGCTCCCACATTAGACAGGAAAGTAATTTGAAATGACTTAGCTATCTGCACAAACACCTTAATGTTACTCTAATGGGCTCAGAGAAAGGATGACATCAAATACAGTTAAAAGGAATTTAAGTTTAATTGCTGCCTAATAAAATTATTAGTACATTTTCTTAACCATAAAGACATTTCATAGTCACGGATAAGATTTGACAATTTTGATAAATGATCAAGCAGAGCTTCCTGCCACAGGCCCTTGTTTATTTTGTTACAGTCTTTCCTTGAGAAAACGTTCACTGGGATGTCCACTAATTGCTGGTCTTCCCACATCTGGACTCATCCGGGGACTTGTCTTTACCGAGAGAAGCCAAGGATGCGAAGCTTTGTTGCTTACTTGGTAGGTGAAATGACACCTTCGTGATGGGGAAGGAAGTCCCTTCCACTTTTCGTGGAGCAGAATCTCTCCTAAGAGCCCTGGAGTGAGCTGGAGTGAGCTGATCTGATAAGGTCACTGCTAGTCCATGCGATGCCTTTGGGAAAACTACAAAAAGTAGCCCTTGTGGATGGTCAAATTAGAAAAAGGCATCCCTTTAGGGACACCCAGCTTGACCGTTGGAAAGGAAACTGGGTTTCAGCTCCCATTTGCCTCCTCAGCTGAGTGCTTTTGTGCACGACCCTGTCTGGCCGTTGAAAGAATGAGGACCCTGTCACTGAAGGCACTCAAGCAGAGGCAAGGTGACTGTCTGCTGGGAATGTGACGGAGTGGTTTCTAGCTCTGGGTGAAAACTTGGACTAAGTGACAGGTGTTTGGAGATTTTACCTAATGGCCAATAGACAAAAGACTGGTCTTGCTCGAAGATGAAGTAGCCAGACTTAGAATTTAGCCTTGGACTCTGAAATCATTGCTCATTGAGCCTTGGTGCGCTGTCTTCTACAGATCCCTATGAGATGATCTCAGCTTGAAAGTAAGTTCCTTCATACATGCCTATTGAAATGTAATTAGGAAAGATTAGAGAACTTGGAAGGTCAGTTAATAACTGTCAGAAACAATTTTGTTTGAACATAAGGACAGACACCGAGGGTATATAAGAGAGTTGAAGGCTATTAGAGACGTAGGAGCAGAAGTATGAGAGTTAAAACATAGGTGTTTCTAGACCTTTCCAGAGATAGTAACTTACAACCATCATTTTTTAGCTTTCATGGTTGGCACATTGTTGTGGAGCACACAAGACTTGGCTGGAAGGTTTGTAAGGAGGACATTCTGAGAAAAGGGAAGTGTGTGGAAGGCTGCCTGCCCTGTTTATGAAATTCTGACTGAGAGGAGTGCCAAAGGCAGAGCCCCTAATTCCTCCTTGACCTTTCCAAACAAGTCTGTGCACAAGCAGACCCTCAGGTGTTTACTGGAATTCTTATGCTTAATCTTTTGGGTGTCCTTGCTTAAAAGACACTGCAAACACATGTGTCCTCCCAATATTATTTACCCTGCTGATTGTATCTAAAAGATAAACTTTATCTCAAACAGCTGTTATAATAAAAGCCTAATGAGGTAGGCAATCGAGGCTGTCCAGTTCCTTTAGTCAGTCAGCCGCTTAGCCCTCTCTTTCACAAGAACAGTTGTGTTGGAGTAATCCATTCATACCTCAATCAGGGGCTGCTGATCAGCCCCAATAGCACATGACTAGAATTACTGCATTTCCCAGACACCCTCTTGACTGTTCTATTTTTTCCAGTTCAACATATTATTGTCCTTCTATTCAAAAGTAAGTGATTTAAAAAAACCACAACCCATACATTTAAATTTGATTTCATTGAAAACAGTCTCTATGAGAATTATCATTATAAAAAAACTTATAAATGAGGGGGAAAATATCCTTTGTCAGACCAAAAGTATAATTTTAGCAAATACAATAAGAGTCAAGAGTAGGGAGAGAGCTAACATGTACTGAACATGCCTTGTGCCGAGTGGGTTTTGTTATTCTTCTCATTGTAGAAATTAGAAAACAGAGGTTACCCAGCATGTGCATAGAAGGGCAAGGTCTTGATCCCAGGTTCACATGACCTCAAGACCCTTGGTCCTCTCTGCTCTTTGCATTTACTTCCAAGAACAATCACTCATGTTCCAATCTGCTCTCATTTTCTTCATGCTGCCAAACCCCTTGAGGTCTTATTCCCTGCTGAGCTCTCTACTCAACTTGCCATTAAACTTCCAGAAGGGAAAACGCTATCACTTACTGTCTGGGAAGGTGGTTGGAGGAAAGGGATGGGACCTGACTACTGCCTGATTCCTGCCATCAGCAGTGGAATCTGCATTGTCAAAAGAGGCTCCCAGCTGTTTAATGCTGAGCTCCAAAAAGACTAAACCACTACAGAGGTGGAAATGACACATATTTCATCTCTTTGTAGTGGGAAATCCATCTGGTGTAGCTCTCTTCCCCATGTGCTCATGGCCTTTACACTCAATTGTGTAGGGAGTCTAGTTGAGGATTTTCTCAGATATGAAATCAGCCTTTGAACAGAAACCCCTTTTCTTCTAGAGTTTGTGTCTATAGAAGAGGTCATGACCCCAGTGATTTACTGCTGAGACCTACCGTGGGGCAAGCATGGGGCCAGCATGGGTACCATGTCTGACAACTGATACCTTGCCCAGGGCATATGGCTAGGGAGAGGAGACAGACTGAAGGGAAGTTTATTTCACTATGAAAGCTCTTCATCTGAATCATAACTAAAGAAATATTTTATTTATTTATTTATTTATTTATTTATTTATTTATTTATTTATTCATTCATTCATTCATTCATTCATTCATAGATTGATTCTACATATTACTTGAACCCTGTTGGGTACCAGGTGCTGGGGGAGACAAAAAAAATTCAAATAATATCAAGACTTGTCCTTTCTGTTTTGCAAAGTTCACACAGTCTGGCCAGAGAGGCAAATGTGAACAGCTCATTTGTTCCTTCAGCAATGAGCACTTGCAATGTGACAGTGCCTAGAGTTACAAAGAGAGGACACCGTCCCTATCCTCAGGACCTCTCAGTTTGTTAGAGCATACAGACCATAGATGTCAGGTCCAGGCAAAACCAGGGCACTATGGGAACACAGTGGAGGAGCATTTATATAAGGCAGCTGCAATGGGGAGACCTCTGAGTCCAGATGATGTGTTAGGATCTGAAGGAGTTACCAGATGACATGAGTAGGGGAATAGACAGTACTAGTAAGAGGAACTGCTGGGACAAAGACAGAAAAGGGTTGGGAAAGAGTGTGAAACATCTGTGGAAGATGTTTCAGTATTGCTGAAGCAAAGGGTGTGTGTGTTTGTGTGTTGAACGAGGGTGTGGTGAAGATGAAAGTAGAGGGGAAGGTGGGACTGAATTATAAGGATTAATGTGATAAGTGATCTTGGAATCTTTGTGAAGCCACTGAAAGATTTTAAACAGGAGATGTAGGGTAAACAACTCATCCTGGTTTGCCCAGGACAGTCTTGATTTTAAAACTCAAAGTCCCACATCCAGGGAACCTCTTCAGTCCTGGGCAAACTGGGATGGTTAATTACCTTACAGGGGAGAGATAGGAAAACTCACTGTGGAAGCCTCATGGAGATACAATGGAGGGGGTCAGATGGAAGACAGGCATATCTGTAAAGAGACTATGGCATTAATTGAGGCGAGGGATAAAAAAAAACTCCATGTATTAATCAAAGCAGTAGTAAGGACCAAGAGGAGTGAATAGATCTAAAATAGGAGATAGCCCAACTGATATGGCTCAGTGGTTGAGCACTGACCTATGAACCAGGAGATCACAGTTTGATTCCTGGTCAGGACACATGCCCAGGTTGTGTGCTCAATCCCCAATGGGGCATGTAGGAGGTAGCCGATGGATGATTCTCTCTCATCACTGATGTTTCTATCTCTTACTCCTTCTTCCCCCATCCCTAAAATCAATAAAAATACATTAAAAAAAATAAAACAGGAGGTAGAGACAACTAAACTTGATCATGGTTTTTACTTGGGTAAGGGGAGGAGAAAAGAACAAAGAATAATTTGAATCCTTGTTTTCTCACTTGTTTATCAATTCACATCATAAAGAAGATTTTAAAAAGTGCTACTGTTGGAAGTGCCAAAAGAGGAAATAAATTATACCCATAATGCCCCTTCTATGAGCAGGCATCATCCTGAGTGCTTTATATAAAGTATCTCTTTTACCATGCATAACAACTATGACCTAGGAGACTGCTAATTCTCCTCCCATGTACACATGAGGACACTGGGCCTCAGAGACCAAAGTAACTTGCCTAAGGCCAACACAGCACTGGCATTCCCTGTCAGATATGTCTCATCTAAGGTCTTCTGGTCTTTCAACCTCCAACCCCTACACCACCTTGGCTGCAGGGCAGGGCAGAGGAAGCAGCAATTGAGCTGGGCTTTGCAGAAAGATGACATTTATCCAAAAGGAAAAGGAGAGAGAAGGGAACAGCATGTGCCAGCATCCAAGGGCACGAATGAATATGGAGTGTTCCGGAAAACCCCCAAAATGTCTTTGACTCTGTCTCTGTGGGATAATAAATAAGTACATCTGCATGTCAGAGCTAATTATTCTTGACCTTTTTATGCAAAACATCTGCAAATCTCATCTTAACCACTCAATGCATTTTAATTGCCCAAGTAAAATAAACAAAAATAAGCTGAATAATGCTTTCTTCATGGGTTCCAATCTGCTTGCAAATCCCAGTGGCTTGCCTGTATTTCCCAACATGGAGCTGACAGTTGTGGCGCAATAAACTGTGGAAAGGAGATCTGCACAAGTAGAGAGCACCACACCCTGAATTTTATTTTCCTTTCAGGAGGTCTTTTCTTTCAGGACAATGAGCTGGATGTTGCCCTCTTGCAGATGTAATTAAAGTGAAAGTGGCTCTCCTCTTCCGCAGTGAATCAAATCATTGAAATTAATAATCATTGGGCCAGTCTAGCAGGCTGCCATGGTCTCTATAGGAAATGCACCTCAACATGTCTGCTGCAGCAGCTACAATTAAAATTTATTGAGTGGTGGCATAAGATGAACCAGACACTTGCCACTATAGTAGAGGCGCTGGATAAAAGAGGACTATGTAATTACTAGTAACTTAACTTAAAATGGGGCTGGGGCATCATGTGGATTGACACGTTAGTGCTTTTTTTACAGGAATTATATGAATGGTTACCAACTCCAGCCATGATTTATTTAGGCATTTATTGTATTTGCTACTGAGTTCTTGTGTATGACGGTACAGTCTTGGAAATATCTATTCTCATTTCCTTGAAGGATATGCAACCATTGAATCCAAGGAATAATAAAATAAAGCAGGCTGATTTCATTTCTTTTTCCACCAGTGGGGTGGAGGTAGGGATTGGTTGTAAGATGAGAGCAAGTTTGTGTAGCATTCGGTGTTGTTTCTGACTTCTAAACCCTCATTTAATTGAAGAAGTGTGTGTAGAATGTAACCTATGGAGAATAAATGACTCTTCCACAGTCACTTGAGACCAAAGTATGTGTGTTTTAAGACAGTGTAGTAAAGAAAAAATCAGAGAATCCTTGAGGTAAATATACTTAACATGACAATGACCTTGAAAGGGAACAAGAAACAAGTCTTTCAGTTTCTGAAATACGGTTGAAATTCTTACCTATGTCAATAAGGAATAGGTACGTAAATTAGGGTACATGTTACACTGCATGTAACTTAGGATGTTGGAACCCTGCACTTTGCCAGATTTGGGGGGGTCAGGGAAAATTTGGAGGATGAGAGAGAGGAAAGGCATCAATTCCTAAAGAAAAGGGAAGTGGGCAGAGTTGATAGATGCTGACCAGAGGGGGCGGGGGGGGGGAAGGAAAAATGGTAATGTGGGGAATTGACCTCAGTCTGAGAAACAGGAAGGACTTCACCACCAACTTCCAAGTTCCATGACGAGGGATGCAGTTAAGTGTGTTGGTGAAAATGTGAGTTCTGAATTCTGATGACCTGGCCTTAAATTCTGAATTTACCATTACTATCTATAAACCTTTGGGCAAGTCATTCCACTCTTCTGACTCTCAATTTCCTCAAGTATAAAACAAAGATAATAATAGCATTACTTCTTAGGGTTCTAAAGATTCAATGAGATGATTCATGTAAAGTGTTCAGCAGTCTGGCACTTGGTAACACACACAAACGTTCACTGTTATTATCAGTAAACTTAGGTAATATTACGGACTGAGGGAGGAACTGTTTTCAGGCATTCTGAAATCATGCCAGTGAATGAATGGTGGCAAGGAAGGTGACTTCAAATAGACAATATTTAAGTCAGCCTGAGCAAAATGTACTGCACTCATCAGTAGTACCGTAGAAGCATTCTTGACTATCTGCCACTTAACTTTCTTGCTGGTCTAACCAATGCTTGTCATTCCGCTCTAGTAAATGCTGACAGAGCCCACTCCATGCTGAATGCTCCAGCCGTGTGCCATTCTTGGCTACAGCAGCACACTAATGCTCTTACAGGAGAGTTGTGTGTTTGCTAAGAATTAGTTGTCTATGTCCCCAAATTTCCTTATGTCAGCAATTCTTATACTGTCTTTATATAATTTAATTTTCTTAAAATATGTTTTTTTATTGATTTTAGAGAGAGGAAGGGAGAGGGAGAGAAGTAGAAACATCAATGATGAGAGAAAACCATTGATTGGCTGCCTCTTGCACGATTCCTACTGGGGATCGAGCCCACAACCAGGCATGTGCCCTGGACCAGAAGAGAACTTGGGACCCTTCAGTCTACAGGTTAATGCTCTATCCACCGAACCAAACCAGCTAGGGCTAATTTTTTAAATGAATGAGTGATGAGTGAGAAAAAGGAGGTGACAGCTTTGAAAGGACCCACTATGGACAAGTTGGTAAACATACTGCATATAGGCGAGAACAGGATAACTGTCAAGGATTGGGGAAAGTTGTAGAAATCAGTGTTTTTGCACTCAGATTGCTTTGCAAGTATCTTGAAATACTAGATCCACTTTCAAGAAGCCTAAAGTAGAAATCAGGGATGGTGAATTTTTGGAGTGTTTTATATTTGGCATACTCATGTATTACTTTTTATGATTCCCTGCTTTAGCAATTCTGTTCTAGGTTAGTGTTCACTGCTGCTCCAAGTTGAGTTGGATTTGAGCTCATCTACCAAATTAAACAGTTCTGTCTACACACTGATTCATGCTCAATACATAACCAATATAGTTCATTTTATATATTTAGCAAGCTCTTTATTATTTTAATTTAATTCCTTTTCAAAGGCATCAAGAAATTCTTTTATAATCTCCGATTCATCTCTAATGCCTCAAACACTGAAAAAAGTGGCACTATTTCATGATATCTTAGAATCAATCAGAGACCTGACTAGTTGACTACTGTTAATTCCTTATTTTTAATTAGTTAATTTTAATATTGCTTACTTTAAATCCATAGAGGTTAAATTTTTTTTTTAGGGTTGGAGTATTTAGAAAAATCAAAGCCCAATTTTATTAGCATTTATTATGACACTAGAGGCCCAGTGCATGACTTCATGCACTGGTGGGATCCAGCCAGCCTGCCCCAATGGAGGCCATTGCAGGTGGGCGGGCTGGGGCAAAGGGCCATGGGCAGGGCTGGCCGGGGTGAGGGGCCATGGGCAGTTTGCCAGCTGGCCCCACCCCTGATTGGGGTGGCACTGGCTGGGGCGAGGGGCCGTAGGCGTTCCAGTAATTCCACCATTTGGCCAATTTGCATATTACCCTTTTATTATATAGGATATTTAGCAAATTTGTTGTTCACATGCACTGGCCATTAATAAGTCAGAAAGCAAAGTTCCAAGACAGGTTGAGTTCAAATTCAGGGGCAGGTGGTTTCTTTGCAGTGGGGTCATGTGAGTGAGAAGCAGGACACAGAAAAAGAGTGCTTTGACGAGCAGGAGAGAGACTTCCATGCAGAGGAAAGCCTGCCAGTAAAAGTCCCAGAGCATTATAAGACCCTTCTCCATGGCAGAATTTAGCCAAAGCACTCACATTGAAGAAAGTCACACCTGATGTAATGCTGTTTTTTTCAATATAAACTAGAAAAGGAAACAAATAGCAAATATAAACACAACAAATATAACTTAAGGGGGGAGCTTTGAACAATTGCAGATAGAAAGACAGGGTTTTCCACATGATTAGTATTGATACCAGAAAATGGAGCTGGGCTTTAAGACAAAGGATCAGAATGATGTCAGAGACACAGCTGTATGTCGGGAGACAGAACCCAAATGCTTAAAGAAGAAATCCTAGTTTCACCTCCAACAATGATGACCTAGCTTGTGTCAGACCAACAACCTACCATGAACTGCTGGAAAAGATGGACAAAACAAAAGAAAACAACTTGATTCAAAGCGTTGGAGAGCTTTTCAATGCAGCCAGAACTTGAAGGCCAAGATCCTGGAGAGATGCGAAATGCATGGAAGTGAGTCAGATATTCTGAGCTGCATTCCCTTTTAGGCATTGGATTTTTCACCAGCCATACATAAGAAAGTAGAAGCTTTTGGCAGTTTCACAGGACTCGGGAGAGCAAATGACTCAAGCTAAGATCCTGAAGAGAAAGGAAGGACGGAGAAGTGAGTCTGACACTCGGCATTGCTTTTCCTTCTGAGGCAACTGCTGATTTGTAAGAGTCGCAAGATAGGGAGTTCGCAAATTTGAGTAGAAATTAGTAGCTAAGAGGCCAAACAGAGCTTTCAGCAGCCTCAAAGTTTGAGAAGATTAATTGGAAGTCAGAAACCATGAGGAGGGGAGACACTGGTAAGCTACGCAGGCTTTCAGTTAGGACCCAGAATAGCTGCACCTTTGATGCAAGGGTGAACCATAAATAAAACAGCTTTTGCAAAGCCTGACATTCAGCTTCAAAACAGCGCAACCCAACATTTAATTAAAGTGATCTGCCTACCTCTAACTGCCTGTGAGAAGCAGATGCTCTGTGAATGAAGATAGGGTCATCCAGGGCTTTCACAATTTTTCATATACAATGTCTGGCACTCAATACAAAATTACCAGACATACCAGGAAACTGGACCGAGGGAAAAAATATACTAGAAACACATCCACAGATGGCCCAGATATATAGGTCTCAAACCTGGACTTAAACAAAAACTGTGATTAAAATGTTCAAAGAAATAGGATCAAAATGGAGAATTTTAGCAACAAACTGGAATTTGTGGAAAAGAATCAAATGGAAATTCTAGAACTGATAAATAGAATAATTGGAATTAAGAATGAAGATCAGCAGGAGAGAGAATTAGGGAATATCCAGACTAAACTTGGGAGGGAAGAATGATGGAGAATATAGAAAAGAAAGCATGAAAAACATGACAAATGATGGTAAAATTTAATACTCATGCAACTGAGGCAGAATCAATCTTTGAAGAAATAATGGCCCAAATTGTCCAAAATTGACAAAGGTATCAGGCTGTGGATTCAAGAAGTACTATAAGCCCTACACTGAATAAGGAAATAGAAACAAAACCACAGCCAAGCATGTAATGAAACTGCTGAAAACTAAAGACAAAGACTGAATCTTAAAAGCAGCTTTAGAAAAAGACATGTTATCTTCAAAAGAGCAAGTCAGGTTGACACGTGACTTCTCAAGGAAATGATGAAAGCCAGAGACAAAGGCATGATGAGGTCTGTAAAATGCTGAGAGAAAATAATTGTCAGCTTTTTAAAAAACCCTTCAAGAGTGAAAGCAAAATAAAGACATTTTCAGACAAATAAAGACTGAGCATTTTTTTGCCTGAAAATTCTCACTTTAGCAATGCTAAAGGAGTTCTTCAGGTAGAAGGAGATGGTCCCTGAAAGAAAATAGAAATGCATATGGAAGGAAGAGCAACAGAAAGGCTAAGTACATATATGGGTAATGCTAAAGAAATATTGACTGCACAGAACAATACTAATAATGTCTTGTAGGCTAACATTTGTAAAAGTTAATGATTTGGCAACAATAAGACTTAAGGTGTTAGTGAGGTGAGGAAAATTAAAGTGTTCTAAGGTCCTTGCATTTTCCTGGATTTAGTAAAAGTATCTTAGATGTTAGTATATTAGACTCTAGTAAGTCAGGATGCATGTTGAAAAAGAATGCATGTAGTGGAGACTGTAAAACTAATAAGCCAATAGAGATTGGAATCCTATATAATAAAAGCCTAATATGCAAATCGACCAAACAGCTGAATGACCAGCAGAACTACTGGTGGCTATAATGTACATTGACCACCAGGGGGTAGATGCTCAACACAGATGCTGCCCCAGCCTTCAGGCCCCAGGCCAGCCAACACTGGTGCCAGCACCCTCTCCCCCATTGCCCCGCTGGTACCCACAGAGGGAGATGACCAACAGCAGCAGCAGCAAGGCTGGCGAGTGGGTGGCACCAGGCCAGCCAAGGCGGGTGACAGCAGGAGCCCCACAGATCGGCCCTGATTGCAGACCAGGCTTAGGGACCTTATCCATGCACAAATTTCATGCACCGGGCCTCTAGTAATAAAATAAGGCCCTACCCCAGGCAAGACACCTCCCCTGCAACAAACACGACTATTGTCTTATGCCCTGACCAGAGGGCTTTGAAGTAAACCTTGACCCGCTTTGTGGTAAGTTTGGATACTATATGTACTTGGTATAAATATTTCCTCATATTTGGGGTCACTAATCTTAATGCAGATAATTCAGAAGGATGAGTTTTAAATGATCATCAAATCCATTTCAGAAAGAAAACATTTTGGGCATCAGTAAAGAGAAAAACCTCATATTAAAAGACCCAACCATGTTCGCGATCCCAGATCAGCAGCTAGATGAGTTCACCTTCTATATTTGCACTGATTCTTGAATACATTCTGCAAGGAGTTCATTAAATTTTAAAAAATAAATTAATTTTGCTCCAGATAACATATACATACCTGTCAGTGCTTCTTGGTTAAGTGCATGCATAAATCCTAGGAATTACTTAATACTGACAAGCAAATAGTCTCTCCACCAAAAAAATCCCAATAAGGATCTGACATGCTTCTATGCACTTAAAGGCTATTTCGAAAAGAATTCCAGTTCCCCCACTGATACCCTAAAGAGCTGCTCTCAGGAACTGCAGCTATCAATGAACATGCTGCCCATAACACAGATGGATCAATGTCCTGGGAATACCATTGGCTTGCCAGTTAATAGGCTTTTGATTTTCTTTACCCATTGATTAATGAAGCAGTCATTTTGCTTTTGAATGGGAAGATAAATTAAGAAATACTGTAACTGGAGCCCACTGGGAAACAGACTGTAGTTTGGAGAAATGATGGTAGGTATGGGCACAAAGGAGGTGGAATAGCTGACTTGGCTAAAGCAGTCCTCTGTCACAGAACCGAGGCCTAATGGGTTCAACTGAACTCAACAGACACTTATCCTTGTATAAGTCATAGGCAAAGCTCCACTGGGGAGTTGAAAGGGCGGGTTCAGGGCACAGCCTGGCTCAGACTGACACACTGTGTGCTTTCTTTCAGAGGCAGATGCAGACATTCATAATACAGGGGAGGAAAGGAGCCAATAAGGATACGAGATGCTCTGGAAGACCCAAGAAGGCAGAAACAGTATGCATTTGGAGGACCAGGAAAGGCATCATGACAGGGTGGGCTCTGGGAGGCTGGGTGGAATTTGGACGGATATAGATGGAGGAAGGAAAGTTCTTCTAGGGATGGAGAGCCAGTGCAGAGGAAAAGTAAAGAACCAACAAACAGGAAAGAACTTAATTCCAGGGCTACTGAAATTATTTGCTGTGTGACCTTGGGCTAGTTACCTAACTTTTCTGAATGTTGGTTTTCTCTCCAGGTAAATGAAATCAATAATAACCACCTCTCCAGGGTTGTTGTTACGAGTTCTTGAAATCTGTAAGTCTGCAAGGAATCTATTATAGTGCCTGGAACAGGGCAGGCAATAGTGGAAGCTACAAAAAGGATAGCAAGACTTTGAAAGAACTATTGGCCTTCCTTTCCTAAAGCAAAGGCATTTTACTGCTTTTTGGGTTTTCTGAATTCTGAGTAATTGAGCTCTTTCAAGGTAAGATCTGTCTTAATGCACCTTTCTATGCCTTCTGGCTTTTCTCAGGGCAAGGCCCATAATAGGAGCACAGGAAATGTTGATGGAAAGAATGAGGGAATGAGTATGTCCGGCCCTACTCCATCTCGTAGTGCTCTCCCACCCCTTACAAGTTTCATGAAGGTATTTCCCACCTCCATGCCCCCTGGCGTGCCTTTCCCTTTTGTCTACCTACAAACACTCTTCATCCTTTAAAAAATTCAGCTCATGACTTGGTGAGGTCCTTCATTCAAGACAGAGTTAGACGGCACTGATACTTTCTCGTTGGTACAAAACTCTATCATGATGCACAACTCAGCAGCTTGAAATTTCTTGCGGTTCCATTTTCTTTAGTCCTCAAAGCCAGGCCTTATGAGCTTTATTGCCCACATGGCATCAAGGGGAGATGTTATAATGTGGGGCAGAACTTGAGAAGGCAGCAGAATCTCTCTCCATGAGATGAGGTTCTTATTTCTTCAGTTTGTTTATATATTTCTATCCTAAAGAAAAATTGCTATGTTTACACAGTTATAGAACCATTGGAAGTGTGACTTATGGCTTTATAATTTCTGTAGCTAATTTCATATACTATGAAGTTTCAAAGACAATTTAATTTCTTTCCTCCTCTGAGACAAGAATTTTAAGTTGTTGCAGGGGAGTAAAGAGTGCCTTATAACTTGGAGGGGATGTTGGATTGTGTCTCCCACACTGGATCTTATTCAATACGTGTCAATAATCATCTGCTGACTGAACCAATGCCCTGGGCTCTGGTCACTCCCCTGCTCAGGGCTGCCCTGTTCTTACTGGGCTGCCTGTAATCTTTGTAGCCTGATATTCAAGGTCATTGATGAGACAACCCTAACCTCCCTTTACAGGTCCATCTCCTACCTCTTCATGCCATGCATCTCTCACGGATGGCAAGCTGGAGCACTGGGTGGGTGGTTCTTGCCTCCATGGGCTGGAAGAATTTGTTTGCATGGGGCATGTCAGGGTTACCGTCAGGAGAGTTTCAGGATGAGACAGCTAAGGAACTGCGTAGATAGAAGGGACATTCCAGAGACACTCTGACACGAAGTGCGAAATGAATAACCCATCCTCAAAACAGACCTGAAGACCAAATGTAGTGGGGCGAGGGATACAGCTCCTGCAACAGCTACCCCATGCAGCCAAAGCACAGGTACTGGCTGCAATCCTAGCATGCTCAGTTTGGGAATCCCATCCTCACATGAGAAAGGTGACACCAAAAACTGTGATCCTGGTCCTGATGGTCCAGTGAGAGCAAGACGAGAAAGGAGCTAATACTTTTTGAGCATCAAAATATTGAGTTTATTATGCAGCTCACGAAACCTCAACTTTCCGAGGCAGGGGAAAGTTCTGTCTGTGCTCAGTCAGCCCTGTTGCACTCGATTCCCCTAGTCCAGGTTGCTCTGTGTTGTAATCACCTATTTCTATGACAGATTTTCCCAAGAAATCAATAGCCCCTTAAGGACAAGTGACTGCCCAAATATGGTGTTTGACACATGAATGAATGAATGAGTGAATGAATGAATGAAACCTATAATAGATGCATACACCTTTTTACCACTAGATGGCAAATATTCACTGGAAAGTCTGGCTCTAACGGGTCTCAGAAATAGTCCAGTGAAAACGACATAAGTCTTTCAGTAAAAGGCAGTCGATATGGGGTGAGATTTTTCAGGGGTGCCTGTCCCTCTTCTCTTTCAGCAGAGAGGAAACCAAGCACCATGAGTCAGGAGTTCAGGCTGCAGATCTGTGCTGCCAGTAGCATCTGGGCAAGTCACATATATTTCCTGAGCCCCTGTTTTCTCATCTAAAGCAAACAAGCAAGCAAACAAAGAGCAGACTATGGTGGCTTCAGATAAACATGTATTAACATCTATGGTACCTCAGACCCTGAGTCAGGTACTGGGGATATAGACGTGAGTCAGAAATGGTGCTTGCCTCCAAAACAGTGCTTCTCAACTCTGAGGTGAAAGACCAGTGTGCTGTTATTTAAAAAAAAAAAACATCTAATCTGTTGCAGACTGTATTTTGGTAAAATATAATTGAAATGTAATAGTAAAAACAATAAAAGAAAAAGTAAAATTCAAGTGCTGACATTTTTATTATTAGATTCAGGGACGTTTCTAAGTGCCTATTCATAACTTCTGGACTCAGTGCATCACGTACCAGTTGCAAATGGCCTGTGGGCAGGCACCAGTCCACAGACCACACTCTGTGTAACACTCATGAGGGCGGCTCGCACCAGAGTCCCGTGAATATGGGACAATCCACAGACAAGGTTCTCTCTTCTGTGGGTATTAAACACTGAAAGTGTGTAGACACACCGCCTGGTCGCTTTGAAGGTGGAGAGGAGGTGGTTGTGATCACTCCTGGGGCCTTTCTGGAGAACGTTCAGGCCAGTCCTTTCTGATCCTTTAAGACATCAGACCTTCCTAGGCCAAGTGGCTGTGAGCTACCAGAAGGGCCTCTGGGCACCTTTTCAGCCATTGCCATGCTGTCCGGACTTCCAGGCTCTTCCTGTTTGTGGCCTCACCCCGCAGACCTAAGCCAGGTACCAACTTTGCCTTTGCTTTCCTCCTTGGCCACAATTCATACTCCTTCCCTAAGCAAACTGCTTTGGACCACCTGGATTATAAATCCCTGCCTCTGAGCAGCCTGGCCCCTGGGACCAGGTCCTAACCGGGGGTTTTCAGGGCACACTGGCCTGACTCCGTGAGCAGAGTCTAGGCAGCTCTGTTGGTCACTGGGATGATAACATTCCACCAAGAACGCATAACATGTTTCCTCATGTGGTGTCTTTTAAAGATTCCCAAGCTTGGGTGTTTGGCTTACTTCAACTCTGAAATAACTGGTTTTTAAATAGATACTGCAAAAACATGGCAAACATTCAAAGGACAACCAGAGGCAATACAATGGAAGTCAACCCCCACCCCAATTCCTATTCCACAGTCTCTCAGTCCCCTTCCCAGAGGCACCCCCCATTCATACTCTTACGCACCCTTTGAGGGATGTATGCATACGTACGTCTTCAGAAAGATAAAACAAATGGAACACACTGTAAATACTCGGCTCACTTTCTCGTTTTTAAAAATATGTTCTTACTGATTTCAGAGAGGACGGGAGAGGGAGAGATAGAAACATCAAAGATGAGAGAATCATTGATTGGCTGCCTCCTGCACGCCCCCTACTGGGGATCTAGCCTGGAACCTGGGCATGTGGCCTGAGCAAGAATCGAACCATGATTCATGGGTCAATACTCAACCACTGAGTCAGAGAAATGTACCCGCCACAGAGTTGTATCCATCTGTGCTGCCACAATTGGCATATTGAAGTGTCTGTTTTCCTACATCTGTCAACTGTAGCTCTGTGAATACATTTGCATTTCTGTAATTGTAAGTAAAGTTGAGGATCTTTTAAACTATCTAAAAGCCATCCAATTTCTTTTTCTGAGAACTTTCCATGTATTTTGATCATTTTTAAAAATCAGGTATTGGTCTTTTAAAATTGACACATAAGTGCTCTTTATACACTAAAGAACTTAGTGCTTTGGTGATTGTAAGAGCTACAAATATTTTTCCCCACTTTGTCCTTCATCTTTAAAAACTTTAAAGAATCTTTCTCATAATTAAAAACTGTTTTTAGTTTACTTTTATCAGTCTTTTCTTTTTGTGTAACATGCTTAGAAGGGACTTTGTTCTAGATTATAAAAATGAGTCTCTCATGTTTTCTTCTAATGTTCTTACATCTTCATTTTCAAATATTTAAATCTTTTATAT
This sequence comes from Murina feae, assembly GCA_004026665.1. Classification (NCBI taxonomy): domain Eukaryota; kingdom Metazoa; phylum Chordata; class Mammalia; order Chiroptera; family Vespertilionidae; genus Murina; species Murina feae. Next base: position 25,619 of record PVJC01009667.1, on the reverse strand, counting down.
AGTTGGAGTTTATTTTGCTTTAAGAATTGAGGTAGGAAGCAAACTGGTTTTCTTGTGGTTTTCAGTTGTGTCATTATCATTTATTAATGAATCCATTTTCCCCCAACTGACTGAAATTATGCTTTTTTCATATACTTAATTTAAGATGAATTTGGGGTGATTATTCTGTCTATTCATGCTCTAGTTTCACACAGTTTTATTTAATGAAGTTTTAATATCTGGTTTAGCTAGTCTCTTCCCTACTCCCCCCAAATCATTATTCTCTTTAAGCCATTTTCTAAATATTTTTGTCTATGTAGCTCTTCCATAGAATTAGTTTGTATAATTAAAAACTTATTTGGTATTTTTGGGGTAGCACTTAAAGTTTACAAATTAAGTTTGGGATATTGGTCTTTTTGTAGTATTCCATTTCTTATCAAAGTTTTCTTGGTTTATTTAAATAACATTCTTGTACATGAAGAAATAGTACAAAAAGGTATACGGTGAAATGTGGACACACATTTCAATTCTAACCCTTGGTCTAGAGACAATTTCATAGAAACATTCTATGCATATGAATTTTTTTTTGCATATGAAAATTTATATGTGCACATAATCATTAGACTCTCACCCACCTACCTTTTTCCCCCTACATGGCAGAAAGCCAGAGGCGCTGTTCTGCTTTTCAGTATATACAGATCTGCCTTATCCCTCTTCATAGCTGCATGACATTTAACTATATAAAAGCAGCCAGTCCCCTATTGATAAAATTCCTTCTTTCCATCTCTTATTTGTATAAGCAATGTTCTAATAAATCTGCTTCCTCATACACCTTTGTGTGAGACTATTTCCAGAAGACAAATTCCTAAATAGAGAATTATTATGTTGAGGTATAAATAAAATGTACACACGGTAATGTAAATATACTCAACACTACATAAATGTACACTTACAAATAATTAAGATGATAAATACTGTGTTATGTGTTTTGCTACAATAAAACAAGATATTTTGATATATATTGCCAAATTGCCCTCTACATCTTAAGGCAATTTATTAATTATTCCCCATTTACATTTGCCTTCGGTCTGCAATATTTTGGCTCAGTTGCTGTAAAAATAGATTGTTGTGTGAGTTAAGTAATCTATAAGTTTTGAATAAAACTGTCCCCCATTTCCCTCAGACAGAGATTCTCAGGAAAATTCCTGGGATTTGGTGATGCTCCGGTGCAGAACGGGGGAGGCCAGACACTGCTGGGAGGAGGCAGACCAGTTTCATGAAAGAACAGGCACCACTAACTCGCTTTGGCTGCTTGTCCTACTGTGATTTTGATTTGTTTGAAAGACTCAACTGAAAGCAAACAAGAGGCTTCATGTGACTCAGATCACACCTTTCAAATGATGTTCTAATTTCTGAATCATGTCTGTGACTGAGAATCTTTGACTCCTTTCCTACCCCACTCCTAGATGTGTTGTGTCTATCAAACTCAAGTGCCCACTTATGCGCACTCCATGGAGTTAAATCCTGACTGAGATGGGGAGGACAAAGGAGGATGGACAATGATGTTAATGTAACACAGATACAACTGGGCACGCCTGGAGCCGTGTGCAGCGGTGACAAACCTAAAAAAATTATATCCAATCTGACTCCAAGAAGCCTTGGAAAGTATTGTAGGTCTTTTTTTATTATTCATTTTAAAAAAAACCTATTCTAGAGAGGGAGGAAGGGGAGTGGGAAAAAGACAGAGAGAGATTGTTGCCTCTGCATGTGCCCCGACCGGGGATTGAACCCACAACCCAGGTATGTGCCCCAGATGGGAATCTAACCCATAACCTTCAGATGCACAGGGAATGCTCAACCACTGAGCCATACTGGCCAGACTGGAACTTTATCTTAATAAGTAAGAGCTGGTGTGTGTGTGTGTGTGTGGTGTGTGTGTGTGTGTGTGTGTGACTTTCTCAACCAGATGGGGCAGTAGGTGATAGAAAACATCAGAAATAAGGCAGTGGTTTTCATTAGAGAAAAGTGATCAAACGTTTAGGAGATCAGTCAGAAAAAATAAGTTTAGTAGATAACTATATCTTCTCTAATTATTTAAAGATAAGGAAAAAAAACCCTCAAACGCTTTCTAACAGTTCCCAGAGCCTTATACACTGTTTCAACTTTAAAGAAAAGGAACAGTTGCTTGTTTATTGATTCTTGTGCCATAGCTGGCTTATGCGATCTGCCAAAGCAAGGCTTTCTGAAGATGAAGCAAGCAATGCCTATATTAGGCTGCACCATTATCTGGCCTCTCACCGGATAGGGAAGCCTTGAATCCTAGAAACATAAAAGCTGGCATGTTTTATTCTTCTGCATTTTTTTTTCATGAGTGAATGACCATTCACAGCTCATGGTTTTATGCAAGAGACTCTCATGGCTTGCTTGTGGATTAACCAATTCGGATGTCTGTTGAGCAACTACTAGGTATGAGAGTGAATTAGGTGCTGGAGATATTTGGTGAGCATCTGCAGACATGAAAGACTGAGCTGATGCAGAAGGTTCTCCCTTCTGCTATAAACATAGAAATTCCAGAAGGAATAAAACAAGACAACTTTTAACGATACCTAACTGCATTTAGGAAATGTCTAGATGCCAGGAACAGGGAGGAAAATGTACCCCAGGCCCATGAGCAGGAGCTGGTACATGGTGACCTGTCTTGGTTGTGGACATGGGCCCCAGGGGCTAGAGGTGGAGGGAATAAAGCCATGCAAGGAGAGAGGGGAGATCGTGAGCTGGTGGGAGATGAGATGCAGGAAGACTTCCCTGCATCAAGCTGGACATTTGAGGGCTACCCTGTTTATGAACAGGATACAAGAAAGCTCTCCGTCACTCACCGGGGAAGGTGGCAAGGAAGCTTGCCCTCTGTCCAGACCCATGAGTAAAATTCCCTTTCAAAAAACGGAAACCCCAGTTTCTCCCATGTCTGCGTGCAGAATCCATCCTTACACCGGCCATGTAGTAGGGCATTCCCCACTGATAAAGGACATAAAAACTCAGGAGGACAAGACCAAGATAAAATGTCACCCTAAGGAGACACAGAGGACTGCCCCTGGAAAAAAGAAAAACACCACTAGAGATGATCAAGCAACCCAAAACCAAATGAGGAAACTAGTTTTTGGGCAGAGAGAGAGAGAGAGAGAGAGAGCAAGTGCGATTCAAAGGAACATTAGTCCTGAAGACCCTGAGATAATAGAATAATACAAATGGGCAATTAGATATGTTTAAAATTGAAGAGGTAAAAGGAACCATAATGAAACAGTCAGATGGGTATGAATAGAGGCAGTGAGGAAGGCCACCGGATGCCTGCCTTTAGGGGACACCTAGCCTGCTTGGGAGAGGGGAGGAAACAGCAGTGAAGCCTGGGGGTTCAGAAAATGGCACGTTCAAGAATGGTCACAGTCCAATGTCTGCAGTTCCTCATCCGACACGGAGATGCCCCTGAAGAAACTATAATTTTTAATAGTTACTGTATCTGCCTTTCCCCCCCAATCTGTAGATATTTCGTGCTGTGCCACACTCCCCGTCACTCCTCTTGCCACACCAGCCTTCTCTTAGTTTTTCAGGAACAATAAGCCCGTTTCTGCTGCAGGGCTTTGCCCATGGTGTTGTCACCATCTAGAAGAATCTCTCCCTTCTGCTTTTCTTTGGGGCAGTGCTGATGAGGGAGTCAACTGAATGAATTTAAGAGAGAAGGCAGAAGTTGGTGTGGCGGGAGAATCAAGAACGATGCCTAGGTTTCTAGTAAGGATGACATGGTGAGTAGGGCACCAGATTTGGGCCAGCAGCCAGCAGAAAACCAGTCAGTCAGTACACATGCCATAAATGTGCACTAGATGAGGTAGAAACGGTCTTGGTGTAACATCTTTGTTACCATGAGTGCACATCAGCTCACTTTCTGTTCCCGGGTCTACCTACACGTGTGATCTACCGTTTCCTACAGCCACCACCTGCCTTGCGTTGGCCATTTGTGACCTGCCAGGCTAATGCTCAGTGCCCACCAGACACATTTGCCTCCGTCTCCTTCTAAGAAGTGTGCCCTGCGCCCTTCCCCCACTCCCTCCAGCAACCGTGTCATTATTGCCAAAAAAAAAATGCTGGTGTAATTTTTTATGAATTTTCTTGGTTTTTGTAGTTATATTAACATTAAAATTTATACTCAATGATATTATCACAATTTTCCATTAATGGGATTATTAGTTTGTTCATTTGTTTGAAAGCCATTAGCATGATTTACCTCCAACAACATCTACTGTGATTTTTAATGCCCTTGAAACTTGCAGTGAGTCTATAACACGAGAAGGCTGGTGAGCATATAAATGTCTTTCTTGGGAAGAAAGGGCTTTTTATTTTCATCCTGGTTGGACTCGGGTTCTTTGATAGAGTGATTGGTAGGATATAAAGTATTAAAGGCTCAGAACACTGTGTTAGTTTGTAGATGTGTTCAAACAAGTTCCCGGTTATTCAGGGGACATGTTTATATTCTAGGAGGATTCCCACCTCTGCTCTTTTTTATGCTGCTTCTTATCGGACTTACATAAAAATATAATAAATTGGGTGCTTGCGGGAACGATAGAACCATGATGTGTTTGAGAGTGAAGGGGCCCCGAAATCACTCTATCCAATTGACTTTCTAAGGAGCTGGGAGTTTGATGCATTGTTAATGCAGCTCTGGAAACAGGCTTATGTCAGAGGCTGGCGAGAGGAGTTTCTCTGTTGGGAGGTTGTGTGAGGCAGGGAAGGTGGATGGGCAGGGCCAGTGTTGGGTGTGAGACCCACAGATTCTCAGGCGCCGAACTGTGAAACTCACAGCATCATCATCGTGAAAATCTTAACAAGTTTTGAACAAGGCAACTGACATTTTCGCAAGGGCCTGCAGATTTAATATCTGGTAATATGTACAGGGTTTGGAGCCAGACAGACTTGAGTTCAAGGTCTGGTATTCTCTAGCTATTGACTGCCTCAGTTTCTTTATCTGCAAAAATGACAATATGTTGTCTTCTCAAGCTAGAAGTGAGAGCTAAAATCCAGTAGGTAGGAGACCCAAATGGCAATGATAGACCCTGAGACGAGCTGAGTGGGATTTTTAGCGACATGTGCAGTATCAATAATTAAAGTTGTGACTATGACTTAATATCAGAAACACTAGCCAGCTGGGACAAGCAGACATCACCTGTGTGGTACAGAAGCCAACCCCAGGTGTGCTGGCTAAGAACACACTAAGCAAAGAATGTTTTCCTAAGGGGGGCATTCTAAGGCTGAGGGTCCTGTCCCTCACTTAACTTTTTTGCTTTTATGACACATGACAGATACGTTCACCAGCACAACACGATCTCAGTGTCTCACATTCGTACATGCTTCCTTATTTTCTCTCAAGATAGCGAACAAGTGAGACTGGCATTATTATGAAGATGCCCTTGCCTTGGATATAACTTATTTGCAAACTTCAGTATTTCAACCATTATTTGTAACACATGGTTTTCCCAGTACCACACGCCAGAAAGTGAGAAGCCAGTGCATCACAATTCCAATCTTGAGAATTAGAAATATGGATGGGACCAATAGGAGCCCACTGTGACTTTGCTGATGTGTGTGGCTATGCTACAGCCTGAATAAGTATTGCCAGTTACCAGGAAGGACAGCCAGAGTCAGAGGAACACTGAACAGTTGGCCATATAGACTTGTGATGAACACATGACAAGCAATCTTAAAATGTCTGGTTAAACATTATTTTTTCCAAGAATGGAGAAAAGACTTTAAATTGAATTCATAAGAAACATAAGCTGATTCCTGGGCATTTTGGGACTTTGGTCCAAAAGGATTTCTCAGGGGATTAAAGCAGGAGTCAAGGTGACCTTTGCTGCATTCAATTTCGGGTGTGTGGGGGCCAGGAGTCCAGATGTGTGACTTCCGGGGGAAGCACTCAGCTGCACTTAGCTTCCTTCGCTGCTCAGGTCTATGGGCACATGCACATCGGGAGACCTGGGCCCAGTGTCTCTGGGGCCTCCTGCATTTTCTCTCTCTGGCCCAAAGGGGATTTGTGGGTAGTGATGGCCAAAGCTGGACCATCTCCTCTCCACAGGGCCCCCTATGAAAGGCCAGAGGAAAACGCAGCTCCTCTTCCAAGATCCCTCATCAGAACAAGTTATTTCTCTTTCGTCTCTCAGTGGTAGGAGTGGGTACCTAGATAATGGTACAGCCCTTGGACTCACATAACATGGCACATGCTACCCGAAAGATGCTTTAGTCTCTAATGATTAGAACTAATGCCTACCTAGTTTACCAAACACCTCAGATGTTTATCTTTGGAAATGGCAGTTTTGGCTTAGACAACCTGGATGTGGCTTCTTGACCCTCTCAAGGATCATGGTAAGCAAATCATAAGTCACAACATGGACTCTCAGGAAACCAGAGGTGGTGCCGCAACTATGTGGCCACAACAGCAGCTTTTAGCACAAATGGAAGAAAACACAAACGCAGTTAGAGAAGGACAACGTGATGGGCATCGGTGCCTCTGTCCTCAGCGTAATCCAGACCTTCCAGACAGCAAATAGATTCTGCTTCCTGGGTACCGGTTTTCCAGCACATTGTACTATCAATTTCGAGATCCTGGGAAAGAAATCTAAAGAATGTTTTGATTGCATTTCTGGTTTTGGGTTATTCTGTGATTGTTTTTCTTACCTGTTGTCGAATTTCTTCCTCCATTTTTACTGGCGAGCCCAATTCTGCAACTTGTTTGACGCCTTCACTGGCATATCCTCCATACTCCCACAGCACATAATTCTTGGAGTGGGATCCACCAATGATCGCAGACCAGTGATTGGCCCGACCTAGGAAAGCCAATCAGGATGCAGGTATCAGGTGACTGTGGCTCAAACTCAAGGCCCTTAAATGATGGGGAGGAGGTACAATTGGACAATGACTAAACCAGAGCTGGCTACCCACCTGCTCAGTGCTAGGCCCTGTGCTATTCAGGGATGAGTAAGACAGTCCCTGTGAACAAGTAAGTCTTGGGAATATGCAGACAGGGCAACGGTAGATGGCTGAATAAGACACAGAGGCAGCCCAGAATGATGACTTCCATTTGGAAGGGTTTCAGAGAAGGGGACAGCTGAGAGGATTTTAAAGGCTGATCAAATTTGTAAGATAGAATAGAGAGGCAATACTATTTCTGGCAGGCTAAGAAACATTAAATAGCATTGTGTGTTTGGAGAACCATAAGTAATTTAGCATTGCTGTGTCACAAACTGTCAAGGGAAGAGGTAAGAAATAATGCCGGGGAGGTAGGGAGAAGCTTTGTTCTAAATACTTCAGGAGTCTGGATGTCATTTGAAAGGGTTTGAAACCACAGAAGGGTTCTAAGTAGGGGAATGATATGATCACATTTGAATTTCAGATAAATCATCCAGGCAGCAGCATAGAGAATGCAGTAGAGGGAGCAAAATTGGAGTGCAGAGCTGGGGTGGTCAGCAAGGAGCAAAAGGTAAAGGGATCGAATGTGAAATAGGCTTACAATTCTGGGGAATAAGGACTGTTGCCTTTAGCTGGCTTTTCTGTACCTTCCCAGGATGGGGAAGGCAGGCTAGCCATGCTGAAGGATGCAAAGGCAGTTGGTCTATGAGGACATGACCGGTCCACTGTGGTTTGGTGGGGATCATGCAGGAGAATGACTGTTGTGGGATGTAGGCGGGAATTCATGATCGATGTAAGAGGAGAGTAGAATAAGGTCTGGGTGGGACGAAGACGGATCTTAACCTGGAGATTTTTTAAAGTCCCGAAGAGAGGAGGGAGAAGAGCAGAGTCAATACCAGTGTGACATTGGATTTGCTTTGCACATGATGAATGTAGACACATACATATGTCTTACTAAATTATATACAATTCACCATAGGGTTGGCTTAATTCTCTGCCATTCTTTGATTGGTTTAAAAGGTCTCCAGTTTAAGAACATTTTCAGACACAGGGAAGAGGAAAACTTGCACTGGGCGGCCTCTACTGACATTTGCAGTTCACCACCCTGTGGCCCAGAGTGGGCAGAACTCTCCACTGCAACCCACCACTTAGGAAATGATTCCCAACAGGGCCTGGCCCTGTTTATGTTTGCCACCTGCTAACCCATAGTCCCTGCTCCGAGGGGCACATTAAGAGCATGGGCACAAGGCCAGCCTTCTGGCCTGCTGAGGGCAAGCATGCCACACCCCAGGCAGATGACAACACCGCATGGGTCTACCCAACCGCTTGTTCATTATTTCCCACACATCAGGGAGATGCAAACTTGTGTTTATCTGTCGTGTCCCTAGAGAAGACAGATGGAGATGCTGCCAGCTATTTCTCTCACTCACTTCCTGAGTGGGGAGGATGTCCTAGCTGTCATCTCAGCTAAGAGCACTGCTTGTGTAAGAGCAAGAGCAGGAACTAGTGCTGGCCTTTGGTTCATGATGTGAACTCAGGGAAACTGATCAAAGCACCTCTTGGATCCCCTGTTCTGTGTCATCAAAATGCCCCCTTGTTCCAGACCCATCCTACCTGCAACTTGAAAAACTGTATATGTATATGTATATGTATATGTATATGTATATTTTTTACTGATTTCAGAGAGGAAGAGAGAGATAGAAACATCAATGATGAGAGAGAATCTTTGATCTGCTGCCTCCTGCACGGCCCACACTGGGGATTGAACCTGCAACCCGGGCATGTGACCTGACTGGGAATTGAACCATGACCTTCTGGTTCATAGTTTGATGCTCAACCACTGAGCCATGCTGGCCTGGCGTCCTACCTACAATTTTTGTACCTCAGTGGCTTAGCCCATGCTGGTCCCTCTGTGCTTCTTTACTCTTGACTTGGCCAACTCATCCTTCCTTCGTGATACCCAGAAGCCTCTCAAGACTGACTGAAACCCTTGACTCAGGCCTCCTCAAAGCACAGATAATGTTTATAATCACTCGTTACATGTCTGCTTTCCCACTAGACTTAAGGTCCCCAATAGAACTTGTCTTCAGCACTGTATCCCCAGTACCTAGCACAGTGCCTCATGCAGTGTGAGTGCTCAGCGCACATTTCCTAAAGCATTTCATCCAAATGATCCAATGGGAAGGAGGCAGTATCTGTGCTCAGAGCATTTGGGAGGAGGCTTGTACAGATTGGATTCAATGTGACTACATTCAAATCTCAGTTCAGCATAGTTCCTGACACCTACTGGGCTAACACACTTAGCTGTCCCACATGCTATGAAGAAACAAACCCCAACCAACAACAGAAAAGAAACCATTGGTCTTAAAGCCAACAGAAAGAGATCCAAATCCTGGCATTGTTACTTCCTGGCTGTGTAAACTTGGTCAAATTTCCATTACTTTATCTCCCTGAGTTTCAGCTCCCTCTTTTATAATTCAAGAATGATAATGCCTACCTTATCAACCTATTATATGAATTAAATTCAATTTTTGAAAAAGTGAGATAATATATATGCAATTACTACTGGCAACACAATAGACACTCAATAATTATAATTTCCTCCTTTCCTGGTTGTTAGGGAGACTGTAAAAATGAGTAAAACACGAAACCTGCCTTAATTCAGTATAGAAGATAAGAAATAGATAATATGGAACAGGATAAGAGAATGGGAACAAGCACAATCATAGGGGGATTAGGAGATGGGCCCAGATGGGTCTTTCTGGTTTATTCATTCAACTTCCATTAAGTCTGTGCCAAGTGCAGTGGCTGGCCATGGACACTGACAAGGATTAGATATGGTGCTTGCTCTGGAGGGACTCACAGTCTAGGGGCGGAGAAACAGATGGATAAGCAGATTACTTACAATTAAGCGTGGTCAGGGTTATTACAGAAATAAGAACACAGAGCACAGGGGATGGAGCAGCTAACTCCAGCTTCCCCTAACATCCAGCGATTTAGTCTAAAGGCACATGTGGCAGAGAAGCAAGCACCCCAAGAGTGGGATGGCTTTGTGGTTTCTTACCCTTCAATAAATGTCCTTATACCAGTCAGACCTTCTAGTCAATACATTTGTAAGTTTCCTACAATGATCTTACAACATACCACATTAATTCACATCTGAACACATGAATAACACCAACCACATGACAGATACCTTCAGGGCACGAGCCTAGGGTGAGGAACCAGACTACACCCTCCCTGGTGGCACAAGCCAGGCGTCCATTGAAAAACAATTGGAAAGGGCAGTGATTTCAGGTGAAGGACTGTCATTCAGGTGCAGAATGATACAGGGGAGAAAAGCATGATGATCTTGAGCCAGCCATTCAAACTTTCAGAGCTTCAACTTACCTTTTTTTAAAAAATTTATTTTTCAACCACGGTTTATATTCAGTACCATTTCATACCAGTTTCAGATGTAAAACAGCAAAGCGGTCAGAAAACCATGCACTTTGCAGAGCGATCCCCCTGCTGCCCCAAGCACTAACCTGGCCCCAACCCAGCTATCTCGACATTATCAACTGTAACCCTTATTCTTCATTCTGCATCTCTGTGGCTATTCTGCAACTATCAATTTGCACTGGGGAAAAAAAAAAGAGGATAATTACTGGGCTTGACTATCTCTCTCAGAGTTGTGCAAAGTAGTTGGGCTGGTTCTGAAAGAACTATGAAAACTTTAAAGAACTGTATAAAACAAAGATCTCTGAACAATTATAGACAGAAAGCACTATGGGAATCCACAAGAGGAATTCAGAAAAAGTGGGGGGACCTAGGAAACTTTCTCATTGGAAGGAGGCTCCCATGGGAAGATTGGGCAGTAGGAAAGGATTCTATTTAAAAATAGATAAGAGGATTAAAGATTTATTGAAGGGCAGTAGGTGTTAGGTATAATGCTTTCCTAGATGTAACCCTCACTACAACTTCATTCTCATTGTCTAGATGAGAACATTGAGTCCCAGAGATGGTAAGGAACCTATCCAAGCTCACAGAGCTAGTGATGAGCAAAGCTTGGATTCAAACCCAGGTCTACCTGATCCCAGAAGACACACTGTTTTCTCTACACCCTACTGAGAGGCCAAGAACCAGAGAAGACCATTTGGTGGGCTGAAGAGTTAGAAGACAAAGAAATAAGATGAAAAAGAAAGTCAGGGCCAGGTTGTGGGAGGGTGCTGAGTGCTGGTCATGGTAGATGGCATTGATAAAAGGGGAAAACATGATGGGAGTTTCCTTCTGGGAAGAATGACAATAGCTACATATTGAGCTGATACTGTGTGCCAGGCACTGTGCCAAGGCCTTGACCAACATTATCACTTTAAACACTCAAAAAATAAAATCATTTTGATACAGATTCAATTATAATTTTCATTTTTCACATGAGGAAACTTAGACCCAGAGACGTGGAGTTAATCCAGGATCACAGAAACAGATGATTGACGATGCTGGGACTGAGTTGGGTCTGTCTGGCGCCAGGCCCAGCTCTTCTCCACCACACTGCACCACATTCCCAGCAGGATACACTCCAGGGAGCCCAAGGGTGAAGAGACCAAATAGGAGACCCACTGGCATTTCCTGCATGAGTTGTAGAAGGTCTGACTTAGGGCACTGGAGAGAAAACAGAGCCTCAGGGTCAGAGGTATGAGCAATAAGAGGAAAGATGGCACAATCTTTGGGAGGCAGTTTGGTGAAATAGTTAAAACTCTGATATTTGGATTAGACTAACATGTACTCTAGTCTCAGTTCTGAAACTTTCTAGCTTGAATAAGTAAATGAATCACTCTCAACCTCAGTTTCTTTTTCTGTAAAGTAGGAATATTGACATGACCAACCTCCTAGTGTTGTTTTGAGGCTGAAGTAATGACTAGTGGCTGGCACATAAAATAGGCTTGAGGCTAATAAATGTTCATTAGTAAAATTAAATTGGAACAAGGCAGGAAAACCCCAGACAAGTTTCTAAAAGGCACGGGGACCAAAGAGAATCTGATTGGGTGATTGGGCAGCAGTTTGACTTAGGACTGGTGGGTAGAGATAGAAAGGTCAGATGCAGGAACCTAGATATGAAAAAATGATAGAGTTGTCTAAATGTGACACAGTGGTCTAGGCCCTGCAGAATAAGTGGTTAAGCAGAATCCAGTAAACTGAGACACAGAGAAGTTTAGACGTGGGCCCCACCAGCTTCTAGGAAATAAGGGAGGAGAGAGAGAAGCACCATTATTAGATGGTCTGGGGCTAGGGGGCTAGGTAAATGCTTGTGGCCTTCTTAAAGGAATATTCCCGCTGGGGTCCTTGGTGAAACACTGAGTTTCAGTCTTGGGTGCAGTGGCAGACCATCAAGACCATCACCAACCCCTTTTGCTCTCAGGTACGGGGCCACAGCTATTTGGTTTAGCACGCCTCATTCTGGTTCTGGCAGGGTCCAATTGGCCTATACATATCTGGGTCTAGACATTTACTCCCAATAGCTTGGATGAGGCACAGATGGAACAGGTGGAAAGTGGCAGGAAGAAGTGATTATACATGTGAGTTTGAGAAACCAATAGCCAACCAGATATATTTGTCTAAAATTCCACTCCAGGGACATATATCCTGAATATATGTGCAGCAAGCTTATTTCTGACACCTTTTCTGTCATTGCTGGTGCTAAATTACCATTGTTCACAATGATGCCTAACAGGCCATCACTGATAAAAGAAGAGCGGTGTCTGGCTTTTAGTCTGGTGTGGGAGGCAGCACGCTGCAGGGTAAATGGGTTCCCTGAGATGTTCTGCACGGGGCAGGTGCTCAGTGACAGCCCAGATGTCCTGGCCTGCTTTGACAGTGGCTGTATTCCCCTGCCAATCCCGAGCCTGAACAAAGCCACCCGTTCATTTCCTTGACATCCATTCATAACACTGCACTGGAGAATGTTCTACAACTTGGTGACTGGTTTACTACAGCATCTTGTTATCCAACCTCAGCCTCGGCAGATCTTTTTTTTTTTTTTTTGAGGGGGGGGGACCCTGTAATTTGCTATAGTAGCAACACCAGAACTCTTCTGATCTCTAAGTCTTAGCCTCATCTTGCCTTTTATCTTTTAGTAAATGACCTTGTCATTTAACTCTTCTGAGAAGGCCAAAGTCAACCCACCCACAGACTCATTCATGCACCATGTGGCCACTGACGAATAGAAAAATGTGGTGGACCTGCCAGCTCTATTCATAAAAGTCATCTTGGATCTCACTTTCCTCTTGCCCTTGTTATTCTCATCCTAGGCTCAGCTCCAGAATCTGCGTGGTTTCTGATACCTTGGAATTGGCTACAGAACTTGGCTCCTCTGGGTGCTGACCCTGGGTGCTGACCAAGACACAGCGTGTACTTGTTCTGTGGCTCTTCCTGCTCTTGGCTGCTTCAGAAACTCACTCTAACCAAGCCATTCTGGTTTTCAGGATCTCATCCCAGGATGGCCTCCTGGAGAAAGCTCTGCATGGGGAAATATGTCAATTAGGCCAGAAATTCCTCACCTTTCTATCGCTCAACTAGCCTTTTTTTCTTCCTTAGGGTCCCAAGAAAAGTGTCACTTTTTCATTCCAGAACCAACTCTTGCACTTAGGGAATTGGTTATATTCTTTTGTATTTCCTTGAGGCCTCCAACAATAATATCCTATTCTATTAAATTAATTCACTGAATGAACATTTACTAGACATATAGGGTGTCCCCCCAAAATATATACACCCTTTTTTTCCTGACAGTTCAATAGATGTTTCTTTCTTTTTAGATTTAACCCATTGGAATTAGTAATTATTCAAACTGTGTATACATTTTTGGGACACCATCTAGAGTCTATACTATGTGCTAATCCAGGGATCAGCAAGCTACAGCACACTGCCTGTTCTTATTCCAATAAAGTGTTTTATTTTACATACTATTTTTTAGTGTTTATGGCTGCTTTCATGCTGCAGTGGCAGAGTCAAGTAGTTACAACAGAGAGAGTGTCTGGCTGCAACCCCCCTAAAATATTTACGGTCTGGCCCTGTGTAGAAAAAGTTTGCTAAAACCTGTGCTACTCCATGGAGACTCTGAGAAGAAACAGACTTGGCCTTGAGATGTCCCCTGTCCTTGAGATGTTCAATCTGCAGGGTAGGGTGGAAGGCATAGAGGACAGGCCATAATAGGCAATTGCAATCACTATGTGTGATACAGCTTTGAAAAAGGCAAAAACAGAGTGATATAAGAGCACAAATAAGGGAACATTAAACGCTAAGTGAACCAGAAAGGGCTTCCTGGAAGTCATGATAGTTGAGCTACATTCTGAAGGATAAGTAGGAGTTAGCAAGGCAATTAGGGGATAGGAAGAAGAATATTTTTGCAGAAGGACCAGTATGTACAAAAGCAGAGCATAATAAAATGTACATGGAAAACCACAAGTAGGTCAAGTAGTGTGTGTGTGTGTGTGTGTGTGTGTGTGTGTGTGTGTGTGTGTGTGTGTTTGTAAGAAAGGGATGATCAGTGATAAAGCCAGTCAGCCAGGTATGTCATGAAGAGATATGAATGTCTTAATAAGTTTTTATTTTATCTTGAAGGTAATGTAGAGCAGAGACTGTGATTGTCCTGTCTGCAGACAACTCCCAAATCTACATATGCTCACACAACTTTGTTTCTCATTCCTACATAGTAAATGGCACTGGACTAGCCCTCTGCACATAATTGTAAAACTGGACAAAATATATGAAACACCAGTTTTCAGATGTTGGAAAATAGACAGCAAAGGACTAGGATCCTCGAAAGAAGGGAAACAGAAGAGGTGAGCCCTAGATTTGTCCAGGACATTTTTTGGTTTACTAGCAGTGTGACCTTGAAAAAACTACCTACATTTTTTGTTTTCTTATCTGTGAAAAATAAATAACAATGGTGCCTACCTCTTAGAATTGTTATGGCTATTACAGAAGGAAATCTATATGAAAACAGTACAGTTTCTGTTATATAGCAAAACTATATAAATAAAAATGTAAATGTTCGTTTGTTCAAAATCTCAAATCTCTGAAAATTCTTCACCGATTGCTTTGAAATTTTGACACAACATTGCATTTGAATACACACGCGTTTTTATATATCTACATTATATAGTTATCACACCTGTGACAGGTAAAAACATGCTTTTCTTGGAAAAAAGAGGTAAAAACATACTTTTTTGAAAAACAATGCCATCTGTTGGATATAAAAGCAACACATGCTACGAACTTAATATTATTCAGTCTAACATTCAAAGCCAGGCAATCACATACAAGTCTGATGACATTGTTGTGGAAGCAGATGAAAAGGGCCAGGGCTGGGCTGGGGCTCGGGCATGGGCAGCCGCCATGGTACCCCCCACGCTGGCAACCGAGGGCTTAAGGGGAGTGTGGAAGGTGAGGGTGGGGGAGCTTCCTCGGCTCCTTTTTCCTCCAACTTTTGGGCAGTTTGGTGAGGCTCCTGCCAGAGGGAGTCAGGAGCGGCCCGGCCGCTTTGGGTGTGGGGCACAGGCCGCCGGTGGGGAGCGAGGGTGCAGACCAGCGCTGGGGGACCCAGGCTACAGAGGTGCAAGTGTGCGAGGCCAGACCAGCTGAGCAGGGCAGGGGCGGCGGTGTGCCAGGGGCAGCCACCTGGGAGGGCGCATTGTATACCCACAAGCATTGTGCAATTGAACATATTAGAAACGTGCGCTTTCTCATTTCTTTCTTTTCCATTTAACCAGACTGAGCCACAGCAACGCGTGGCCAGGTACAGCTAGTATTTAATAAACGTTACTTTTAATATTCCATTTCTCCAAGGAAGATAAGGATTGGGAACAAACCGGAGCATGCCACAGGACCTATCCATTAGCATAAAGCAAAATCTTGGGAGATAGCTGCATTTTCCAGGTGGTATGGTTAGCTTGATTGTGGTTCAGGTGGCAGTCAGCTCTGGGCAGTGGGATAGTAGAAGCCCATCAGGTGGATGGAGCAAGAAGTGAGGGAATGGCAGCAGAATGAGTCATGTGTACGGACAGAAGCAGCCATTAGAGCCCCTGTCACAAGCTTGCAACGAGGGTTCAAATTCTCCCTTCTGGAGTCAGGGTGGGAGACTGAAGAGGCTTAGAGGGAAGCAAGGGCCAAAGCAGCATCTCTGTTCTTGAGTCTGGAGATAGTTTAGGAGCCCAGAGATGAACCCCACAGGACCTGCAGTGTCTTTGACAACTGTCTGTCTCACACAGGAATTTCCCTAGAAACTGAGAAATAATAATAATTAAAACAGCTTAGTGAGACGTTACTACGTGCTTTTCATATTGTTATTTATTTAATCCTTGGAACAAGGCCATTTGACAGATTAGGAAATTAAAGCAGAAAGTTTAAGTGATTTGCCTAGATTATCCAGCTAGAAAGCAGCAGAGCCAGGATCTGGACCCATGCAGGCTCACTCTAGAGAAGCTTTTCTGTGAAGGTGGAGCTGTTCTATATCCCGCTGTCCAATATGGTTGCCAGGTGCCAAGTGTGGCTATTGAGCACTTACAGTGACAAAAAGGCCAGTGTGACTGAGAATCTTAATTTTAAATTTTATTTAATTTTAACCAGTTTAGATTTAAATAGCCACTATTTAAACTTAGCGGCCATCCATTTGGACAGCACAGTTCCGAAATCTAGGATAGATCTGAGGACTGTTGCCAAGTTCAAGGACCAAGTGTGCAGGTAACCCCTCCGGGGAAGTGGAAGCAGAAGAGGATGAACCCCACCGGGGACCGGGGTGTCTCTCACAGTGTGACTCACAGGTGCAGGCAGACGGCCTGCAGGAAGAGCCGACGCACTGGAACTAAGACTGGACCTGCAGCAGCCGTATTTGGTGCTTGTATTACTCACCCCCATCGGCCTCTCACTTAAGCCACAACAATGGTGGCAGGTGTGGGCCACACTCGCACTGCCAATGTGCATTTCAGATGTACTGAGCTTCTTTTCCTTTACTGCCTCATGGCCGTCTTGGAGGCTGTGAGGCCTGGTTGGCCTACAAGCAAGTGTTAGGATGTTAGTGCCCCTGAAGACCACCCTCACCCCATAGAGGGGAGGGTGCTAGCTGACAAATCTGGGAGGTGGATAATCCTTGGAGGTGTCTGTACACTTTTCAGAGATACAGTGATGCCAATGACTTCAAAATGCACTCTTAGGTTGATTCCTCCTCCTCCCCTTTCCTTTCCTCCCAATTCCTTCTCTCCTGCTTCCTGGAGCATCTTCTACATAAAGTGTCCGCACAAAAGTCCTTGCCTTGGGCTCTGCTTTTGGGGAAATTGAGACATGGCTCAATGCAAGTAAGGTCATGTGTCTGGGCCCAGAGGCCCATAAAGTGACAGTCTGGGGATTAGACGAGAGGAAGCTGGGGCTGCTCCTCCTCAGATAATACAGATGACCCTTCAGCACCCCTCCACCCAAAGCTCTGGACGTTGTCTTCATCATTGTCATTGTTACCGTGATCATCCCAACTACTACCATGCATTGAACGCATTCTCTGCGTCATGCACGTCACAGGTATCAGCTAGCATCCCGCTGTTCTCACAATGATCATACTAGGTAGGTCAGTTACCATCCCTCATTGTGAGGTTGACGAGGCTTCAAGCGATGAAGAGAGACCCCGGTCCCCGGTGGGGTTCATCCTCTTCTGCTTCCACTTCCCCGGAGGGGTTACCTGCACACTTGGTCCTTGAACTTGGCAACAGTCCTCAGATCTATCCTAGATTTCGGAACTGTGCTGTCCAAATGGATGGCTGCTAAGTTTAAATAGTGGCTATTTAAATCTAAACTGGTTAAAATTAAATAAAATTTAAAATTAAGATTCTCAGTCACACTGGCCTTTTTGTCACTGTAAGTGCTCAATAGCCACACTTGGCACCTGGCAACCATATTGGACAGCGGGATATAGAACAGCTCCACCTTCACAATGAGGAGGAGGAAACTGAGCTGCTAGTAAGGGGCAGAGCTGAGATTATAATCAGATCTGCCAAGGCCACACCCTTTCTACTCCCCAGGGATCCAGAGCTTGAACCAAGTCTAGATATAGTTAGAAGGCCATTCTGATGTCACCAGAATCAGTTCTTGGGTGGGATTACCAGGGGGTTAAATAGAACCGTGCCTGTCCAGCCCCTGACAACATGGTAGGTACTGGTTCTTGAAATCATCAATTTCAGGCTTCTTTAAATTCAGCCTTCCCAAGGCAATTTTCCTGAACTTCTGACTGTGATTTATTTAGACATCGCTTGAAGCCTAGTCAACCACAAGATTCTCATTTTAGAGGCAAAGAACATAATCTTAGGGCACCCCTAGACTCTCCATTGCTACTGTGGAGGCTGGTTAAAAGTTTATTGTGCACTGACAAATAGCACAGGGGTTATATTTCTAGGAAAGGGAACTTTATTTAAAAGTGTCCTTCCAAGCTGACTTTTCCACATAAACATTGTTATAAATGGGAGAGAGGTTGTATTCCTGGACACCTTCCAAATGTGTAATACACCATTAACATCTGAGTTTGAAACCCCAGGGAAGGAACTGTAGCACTTTGGATGATAAATTCTAGTTTTAAAAATCTAAGAGCTTGTATTTAAAAACTTAGTAGGAACAATAAATAACTTTATTTTTTAGAGTATAACGAGAGAGAGAGAGAGAGAGAGAGAGAGAGAGAGAGAGAGAGAGAGAAAGTTCGTTCTCCCATCCCCATTAGTTCATTTTTCAGGTTTGCATCTTAACTGTCAGTTATATTCTGAAAATAGTCAGCCATTGCTCTTCTGTGTTTAAAAAGTATTTGGGCAGCAGAGAGAAGAAATAGTAATAGTAATAGTAATTATTGAGCACATGCTTGTTCCGGCTGCTTCATATGTATCCTCTAATTTACTTTCAACCCCATTTCATTGGTGAGAAAACAGAGGCTTGTTGAGAATGCCAATGGGCACATTGCTTGTGAATGGTTGAACCAGTATTTAAATCATGATTACCTTGTCTTTGGGAAGACTTTTTGTTCTGCCAGTGAGAGAGAAGCTAGAGGCTCTAGGGAAATTTTGTTAAGCTAATAATAGAAGCAAAGTCTATTGAACCAAGTCTATATATAGGATGAAAGAGGAGTGAAGCTGAGGTAAAAAAAAAAAAATTCCACCTCAAAATTGAAGGTCAAAATGAAGATAGGAGCCCAATTTCTTTCATGATCATAGATGCAGAAACATCAAACAAAATATTGGCCTTATATCCAGTTATTTAGAAAAAGTATACCATATCACAATCATATAGTGTTTATTCCTAAAATGTAATGGTGGTTTAATATTCAACATTCAATCAATATAATTCAGCACATCAACAGAAAAATTATATAAATATCTTCACAGATACAGAAAAAACATTTGATTATATTCAATATCTATTCATGATAAAAAAACTTCAGCAAACTAAGAACAGAAGGGAACTTTCTTTACCTGATAAATAGCTACCAAAAATGCTATAGCAAAAATCATACTTAATAACATATTAAAAGCTTTCCCTATAATTACTGCTAAAATAAAATGCATTTTGCACAAGACTGGAACAAGGCAAGAATGCCCACTATCACCACTTCTAATTATCATTGTACTGGAAGTTCTAGTCAGTGCAACAAGGCAAGAAAGAGAAATAGAAGGCATAAGGTTTGGAAAGTAATTGTGGTAAGATATAATTGTGTTTGTAAGAAATTCCAAAATAATCTACATATAAGCAAATAGAATTAATAAGTGTATATATCAAGGTCTCTGGATACTATGTCAATATACAAGAACTAACTTAATTCCTAAATAGCAGTGACAAATCAAATTAATATTTTTAAAAAGCTATTATTTAGAATAGCATGAAAAATATATTTTAAAGGATAACTATAGTGAAAAATAAACAAGACTTCTCCATAAAAAGCTATAAAACATTACTGAGTTTACTTAGAGTAAATCTAAATATGGGGCAATATAACATATATGTTGATTAGAAGAGTCAATAATCCAAGATTGCCAAATACCCCCTAATTTTCCCTCAAGTTCAACATAAGCCCAATAAAAATATTAGCAGGTTTTTTAAAAATAAAAATTGAGATCATTATTCTGGAAATTAAAAGAACCAAGAACAGCCAAAATAATCTTGAAGAAGAAAAAAGTTGGAGAACTAACATTCCCAGGTATGAAGGACAAATTAAACCAATGAAACAGAATGATAGAACATAAAGTCCAGAAATAGACCCACAGATATAATCAGTCACTAGATATATGACAAAGGTGATTCTAATGCAGAAAGGAAAGAATGGGCATTCCAATAAATAATTCTGGGGGAGGGGGGTGGAGAATTTTGACCCCTATCTCAAACCATTCAAAATTCAATTACAGATCAACTCAACGTCTAGATATAAAAGGTAAAGACAATGAAGCTTTTAGGAGAGATTATAGAGCAAAGTCTCCATGACTTGGAGGTAGGTGAAGATTTTCTTAAGTGAGACACAAAAAGTGCCAGCTTCAAAGAAAAAAGATTATATGGGTTACATTAAAATTAAAACCTTTTGTTCATCAAGATTAGGAGAGTAAAAAGATAAGCCACAGAATGGGAAAAGATATTAGGAATATATACATTTGACAAAGGACTCTTATCTAGAATATATAAAGAACCCCTAAGAAGCAATAAGAAAAAGGCAGACAACTCAATAGAAAAAGTGGTCAAAAGACAAAAACAGTCACTTTAGATTAGCCAAACGGCCAATATCAGCATAGTAATCAAAATAAAAGAAATTAAAATTAAAATCACAATGCTATATCACTACATAGCATCTACTAAAACTAGGTTACATGTTATGATCCAGCAATTCCACTCCTGGTATATTACCAGCAGAAATGCATGTATGTATTTACCAGAAGGCATGCACATGAATGCTCGCTTACACAGCACTATTCATAATAGCACTAAAATGGAAACTGCTCAAATGTTCATCCATAGTAAAATGGATAAATGAAATGTGGTACATTCACACAGTGGAGTATTATACAGCTATGAAAAGGAATACACCAAAATTATATGCAATCAGGTGGATGAATCTTACAAACCATAAAGATAACGAAAGAAGCCAGACACTCAAGAGTACATGACGTTTTGTAAATTTCATCTACAAAATGTTTAAAAACAAGTAAAATTACTCAATAATAGAATTCAAAAAGATGACTGCCCTTTGCAAAACTGGAAGGGAACAAAGGGAGGTTTCTGGAGTCCTAGTAATTTTCTGATTTTTGTGCTGGTAACACAAATGATTTCAAATGAATGGCAAATGGTAAGCTGTACACTTAAACTTTACCAACTTCTTTATATGTATGTTATGTTTCAATTAAAGTTCACTTTAAACAAAGAAAAGGGGAAAGTGAATACAGGGTTACCTCTCTTTCCTTGACGGTCAAGGCTCACTCTGGACTACCCCAGGCTTGAGCTGCGTTGTATGGGAGCTGGAAGTTTAATTCTCATATAATGGGGATGTGACAGGGAAAATGACTGAGATAAGCTGTGAGCTTGTAGAGGCAAAAGTTACCTTAGCACATTTTAAAGATCAGAAGTCAGGTGCTCTGGGCCAGGAGCTCAGCCTGCATGGAGCCGTTAGCTGGGAATTGCAAAGCTGGGGTCTTAATTCTGAGATTTGATTTCTCAGGGAGGCAACTTGGTAGAGCAAGAGCTTGATTTATCTTAATGCAACTCACTGGTCACATGTTATACTCTACGTCCTATGCAAGGTCTTGGGGATTCTGAGCCAAACTAGACAAGGGCCCGTCAGCATAAGAGGGAGGTTCGGACATGAACGGGCGGTTACAATGCAGCATGGACATTGCTGTGATCAGAAAACCACAAAGCTCGAGCAGGAAAGAGGAGGGCTGCTAATCGAGATTGGGGAATGGGGCTAGGCTTTCCGTGGGGTTTATGCTATGAATGAACAGGTGGCATGCAATCAGCCAGGTGAACGGGGTGTGGCTGGGCAGGTGCTGCCAGCACATGACAGGACATGTGTAAAGGCCCAGAGGTCACAGCGAGCAGGGTGCCCTCAAGGAACATCAGATGGCTATGGAGCCCAAGAGTACAAATTGCAGAGGGGCACGAGATGAGGCTGGGACTTGTCAGGTCCTGGTGGATTTAGCCCAGTTGAAGAATTTGTAATTTGGCCCAGGGTGATGCAATTAAATCTTGAATTTACCCCTTCTGGAGTCTGTGACCTTGACCAAGTGCATTCTGCTTTGGTAGTGTCCGAACTGTATTAGTTTTGCCTGGAGTATTCAATTTACTTTGGCTTTCCCACCAATGGTTTTAAAATACACGAAGAGGTGACTTGTTTTCTAAAGGCCCGCACATAGTAGGTACATGCAAGGAAGTGGTTGATTGATGAATGCCCAACATTCCATAGCGAAGGAGAACAGCGTCTCAGAAAATTATTTAGAAACACAAAAGTTGGCTCCGACCCACACCCACCACCATATGCTGGCAGCTGAGAACACTGCAGAGGCAGTAATCAGGATGGAAAATTCCTTTCAAGTTCCCAAACCTGCAGCCCAAGGTGGCAGCTGGTGGCCTGCTATTCCCTGGAGCTCTGGTGCAATGGAGGAGGTCTGTTTTCTCTTGATGAGGAGGGATAGTTTATGGTTAGAAGGGTATTTCCTCCTTCTTTAAAAAAAAACCTTCTTAGAGATTAAATGATCATAGTAAGGACAGCACAAATTCCTGCGATAAGGTTTGTCTTCCCAGTTCTTCCTCAGAGGGAAATAAAGGGTTGAATAATTTATTCATTGCTTAAACAAACTTCAAGGGTGCTGTCAGAATCAAGACCAGACCAGACTGAGAGATAAGACAGAGAATCTGGTAGTGGAGGTGATTGGGCGGGTTATGGACCTCCCAGAATTAGGGAACACCAGCATCAAGCAGTCTGACAGTTCTAAGAGGCAGAATTCCAGGGCTTGAAACAATGGGTAGGAGCAAGGGAGAGACCTCATCCTTGGAGGGGCAAAGATAGACTCCTACATGGGTCTCGCTAACATTTCCGTGCATCTGGTACTGAGCTAAAAGGCAATAGTAAGGGCAAGGCCAGCTGAAGAGTAGGTAGTCCCTAGACACCTATAGAATCAATAAATGCCTGAAGATTGAGACCTAATTATGAAAATTTGGGTCTAAAGCAACAACTGGATCACAAAAAAATGAGGTATAATAATAGCTAATCATTCTATAACACTATATGACAGGCACTCTTCTAAACTCTTTACATATATCAAATCATTTCGTTCTCACAATAGTCCTGTGAAGCCAGTATTGTTTTTATTCCCACTTTATAGAGGAGAAAACCAAGACACAGAGAAGGCAATTAAGTAATTTGCCTATCATCTCAAAGATAGTAAGTGTTAGAGGCAGGATTCGGTCTGGCTCCAGAGTCCACACACTTAACCATTAGAAGTGATGGCCTCGTTAGAATGAGGACAATGATGGGTTACTCAGCTCCTGCAAAAATTCTTCCGAACAAAGAAAATCACTTGTTCCACAACCCCAGGGGCTGGACTGAGTCTGAAGAAGGGGCTCAAGGTCCTCATCCTGTTCACGTTTCAGGAGCACTTTTGTCTGGAAGCGCCGTTTGTTGTTATACTTCAAGCATATCATCCTAGTAGCTGTGATTAGCAGATCTAAGCCACCCCGGTCTGCCAGCTTTTCCCTTTTTCCTTTAATCTGCAAGTTTTGGCCCAGTAACCGCCAGGATGAGGAGTTGATGTTTCTCTTTGGCTGATAGAAATATCTGACTGACAACCTCTCAGCGGGCGTCTCTGGCACGGAAGTAGTGTGAACCATTTCCCAAGTGTTGTGTGTTCAGAACCCCAACTGGCATCGCAATTCTATTAACTTGTTTCCATGCTTTTTGGTAGGAATCCATGCCACTTTGTCAACCAAAATAAGACTTTCAAAACAGAGGTAGGATGTTGCTCTAATCAGTGTAGCCTAAGTAAGTGCTAATGGAGAATTAGATGCATATAAATTGGGTTGAAGAGGCATTTTCCTGCTGTATTTCCAAAGCGAAACCCAAGAATCCTTGCAAATTGGGAGGACGTTTGGCAGGAATGTACCGGCTGGCACAAAACAGGCAGCAATTCTAGTCATGACCATGAATAGTCAGCCTTATTTGGCATAAGCAATTCTTCAGGGTATATTTTCAATTCATTGTTTGGAAAACATAAGCACATACATGCTGTTAGCTTCAGCAGAGTTGTGTGTGTATAATTCTGAGTAACCTTATTAAGATTTTTAGATCACACCCATTCGCCTTTCCTATGATTCTTTTGAGTAGATAGAATATTTTCTTAAAAATAGAGAAGACTTTTTTTTTATTAGATACAGTTTTACAAAGATTAGTATATATATATATATATATCTTTTTCCCCTTGCCCTTCCCCCTGCCTCCCCTACCCCCCAGTGTTTTGTGTCCATTGGTTATGCTTAAATGCATGCATAAAAGTCCTTTGACTGATCTGTTACCCGTCCACCAACCCTCCCTGTCCTTGTTGCTGTAATTTGACAGTCTGTTTGATGCTGCTCTGCCTCTGTATCTATTTTTGTTCACCAGTTTATAATGGTTATTATTATCCATAGATGAGTGAGGACATGTGGTATTTTTCTTTCATTGACTGGCTTATTTCTCTTAGCATTATGTTCTCCAGTTCCATCCATGCTGCTGCAAATGATAAGAACTCCTTCCTTTTTACAGCAGCATAGTATTCCATTGTGTAGATGTACTCCAGTTTTCTAATCCATTCATCTGCTGATGGGCACTTAGGCTGTTTCCAAATGTTAGCTATGGTAAATTGTACTGCTATGAACATAGGGATGCATATATCCTTTCTGATTGGTGTTTCTAGTTTCTTAGGATATATTCCCAGAAGTAGGATCACAGGGTCAAAAGGGAGATCCATTTTTAATTTTTTGAGGAAACTCCATACTGTTCTCCACAGTGGCTGCACCAGTCTGCATTCCCACCAGCAGTGCACGAGTGTTCCTTTTTCTCCCCATCCTCTCCAGCACTTGTCATTTGTTGATTTGTTGATGACAGCCATTCTTACAGGTGTGAGATGGTATCTCATTGTTGTTTGATTTGCATCTCTCGGATGATTAGTGACTTTGAGCATGTTTTCATATGTCTCTTGGCTTTCTGAATGTCCTCTTTTGAAAAGTGTCTATTTAGGTCCTTTGCCCATTTTTTGATTGGATTGTTTGTCTTCTTTTTGTTAACTTGTATGAGTTCCCTATAAATGTTGGAGATTAAACCTTTATCGGTGCTAACATTGGCAAATATGTTCTCCCATGTAGTGGGTTTTCTTGTTGTTTTGCTGATGGTTTCTTTTGCTGTGCAGAAGCTTTTTATTTTGATAAAGTCACATTTGTTTATTTTCTCTTTAGTTTCCAATGCCCTAGGGGCTGTATCGGTGAAGAAACCGCTTTGGCATATGTGAGAAGACTTTTTTTTCAACAAACCCATTGAATAACACATACTGAGCATGAACTCTATATCGGATACTGTGCTGGATGGAGCTGGGGATACAGGGATGGTCCTAACCAACTCCAATGCCTTCCTCCGGGGTCTGCCATAAAAATATAAAAGGTGGGGAAATAGCAAAAGGACA
>PVJC01009666.1:6268-45489 GCA_004026665.1 Murina feae | reverse complement strand
TGTAAATCCTTGGCTATAAGATTTCTCTTTAGCTAGTGCAGTTGGTTATCAGGTTTATTGTTCTATAATTTAGTTGTAACTTCAGTTTGATCCTGAGAGGAAGTGAGTGTGCTTTCCACTTACTCTGCCGCCATTTGAATTAATCATACTGTTTTCTTCATAGCACTTGTCCCTTACTGAAATTATGTGTTTACTTCTTAATGAACAGAATCCCCTCACTTTTCTTTTCCCATGGTCTAGAACAGTGCCCAGCATACAATTGCTGGTCTATAAATATTTTTTTAATGAATGCTACTAGGAGGTTGAATCAGGTGTGAATGGGAATGTTTCCATTGGATTTGGGAATATGCTATTTGTGTGTTCTTGATCAGATTTTTTATTTTTACTTATTTTTAAATATATTTTTATTGGTTTCAGAGAGGAAGGGAGAGGGAGAGAGAGATAGAAACATCAATGATGAGAGAGAATCATTGCTTGGCTGCCTCTTGCATATCCCCACAGGGGATCGAGCCCACAACCCAGGCATGTGCCTTGACTGGGAATTGAACCGTTGATCTGGTTCATCAGTCCATGCTCAACCACTGAGCCACACCAGCTGGGCTTGATGAGCAGTTTAAATGGAGCACTGAGGTAGGATTCAAGAACAAAATAGGCTAAGGAGTTATCCAGAGGTAAAGAATTAGAGAAAATGACTGTTGTTATAAGACAACTATTGTGAGAAGTTACCTGTGAAGCATGGGGCTGTTGATGAATAGAGGAGGATAAATGAAGTCAAGAAGACAAGTCTTTGAGGTAACAGTAATAGATGTGTGACAGGATTGACTTTCACATGGGAGAGACTTTTAGTAGGATGGAAAATGATGAAGATAGTTACAAACTCAAGATGTTGTGTAGTTAGTGGTAAGGGCATGAGAGTGTAGGAGGATGAGTCAGCACCTGGTTAGCTGCCATAAGAAAGAAAGCTAAGTATTGGATGGAAAGGAAGCCAGGCCCCAAGGAATGGAAATCCAAGAACCTGCCTTCCAATATATCTCTAAGCCATATCTTGCTGTAGTTCGGATTCTGGATGTGGAAAGAAGTAGAAAAGAGTACTGGCATTTTGGATACCTAATACTTAAGGATCTAGTAATGCCTGCTTCCTTTAATCAGGAACATATTCTCTATGCCAGGAAACAATCTGAGTTTATGACAGGAAAATTCTTTTTTCTCCTGTCTTCCTCTAGGTGGAGCCCATTAAGGCTGGAGAGAGAGTATATTGTTGACCCTCATACCTAGATTGCCATCAGGATTGGATGTGTTCATGCTTTCAAATATTTATTTGTTTATGTACTAAGCACTGTTTCAGGCTCTGTAGCAATGAACAAAACAGTCTATGCCTTCAAAGAGCTTTTATTTAAATGCAGGGAGACCGCTCTGGCTGGTTTTGTTCAGTGGAAAGAGCATTGGCCTGCAGACTGAAGGGTCCTGGGTTTGATTCTGGTCAAGGGCGTATGTCCGGATTGTGGGCTCAGTCCCCAGCAGGAGGCAGCCAATCAATGATTCTCATCATTGATATTTCTATCTCAATTTTCCTCTACTTTCCCCTCTGAAATCAGTAAAAATATATTTTTTAAATGCAGGAAGACAGAAAACAAATGTATGATAAGCAGAGATAGGGTAGCAGTAGGAAGTGTCTCTCTCACTCATTTTGTCCATGCCCTGTCTCTACAGAAGCATTCAGTGAGCCCTTCTTCCTGGGTATTTCCCTGAGCAGCCAACTTGAGCCCTCCATTGCACACAATGGTAATGACATGTTTTCTTTTCTCAATTTCAGATGAGACGCCAATTATTGCAGTGATGGTGGCCCTGTCCTCTCTCCTAGTGATCGTCTTTATTATTATAGTTCTGTACATGTTAAGGTGAGCATATGAGCTTATGCTTCTCTATTTTTGTGGACTCTATTTCACTAACCCCAGGGCCTCAAGCCTACATAGTCCAGAAGACAGTAGGATAAGGATAATTAAGAGGACAGAGGAAAATGACTCAGGATAGTGCTTATAAGATTAAAATTCTACTTAGAAATGATTTAAAAGCTCTGCATAGTCTTCCTTAAGACCCAACCCCTTCTCTTGGCTTCCATCTATCCAAGTCCAGCCTCCCAACGCTACTGCAATCTCAACTCCAGGCTGGTGGTTTGGAGGGTGAGGGAAAAAGCCAAAGTATTATTACTGATAGATGTTTAAGATTTTCATATCTAGCCCTGTTGAAGCAAACCCTAAAAATCCCCTGGTCTCTATATAATAAAGCATATAAAATATTTATACCTGGGGCTTTGTCCCCAAACCCCTCTCGGACTCCTTACCCTGGCATACTGAACTAAACCATGTGAGTTATAGGATTCCCCTTTTCCCCTTTCTGACTTTCTTTCAAGGTCCTCCAGATAATACCACTCAAACAGGGAACAAAAGCAAGAAAGGGAAACCCAAGGGAGAGAAGAGGACAGTGTATTTGTTATCGTCCTACTGCCCTGACTAATTAGCCTTAACTTTGCCCTTATCTTTGGCTTAAGCTGCTCTGTGTGCTCTTTCTGTTCTACAGATATAAAGAGAGGGGAACCTTGGACACCCCTATAATTTGTCATGTGTGTCCACCATCGTGCAGAAGACTTGAGACCAGACCTGTGCTCACCCAGTCTGAAACTCTGGTCTTTTCCCTGGTTGCACTAGGAAAATAACAGGATTTTTGTTTGATATTCTTAATTACTCCCTTCCCCCTACTATGTTCTACTCACTCATCCTTTTTTCACCTGGTATGACTGTGATCTTCAGGGAGTTCCAGACTGGAGCTGCACAGAGTCACACAAGCTAAAATATACTCTTGGTGATACATGGGTTGGATTCTAGTGCTGCAGTCACCAACCACTGGTCTGCGAGGTCAGAAAGGTTGGCGACCGCTATTCTAGCGTGCTGGGGGTGAGCAGGAGCACCATGGAATGGAGCTGCCTTATCATGTGCAGGATCTGTCTCTTAAAAGAGCCTGTTCGTAGATAGAGCACCGGCCTGAGGACTGAAGGGTCCTGGATTCGATTCCTGGTCAGGGCACATGCCCGGGTTGCAGGCTCGATCCTCAGTTGGGGGTGTGCAGGAGGCAGCCAGTCAATGATTCTCTCTCATCATTGATGTTTCTATCTCTCACTCTCCCCCTTCCTCTCGAAAGTCAATTAAATTTTTTTTTAAAAAGAGCCTGTTTATTTGGTAAAGAAGATTTAGAAAGGCTGAATTGAAAGTGGAAATACAAAGCCAATGATTGGTCTCTTCTGCCTCTGTGCTTAGTTTTTCACATTTTCTCATTAGGTTTAAGAAATACAAGCAAGCTGGGAGTCATTCCAACTCTTTCCGCTTATCCAATGGCCGCACTGAGGACGTGGGTAAGGAACTCTAATGGCATGGGAAACCTTCATGGAGAGGAAAAATAAGAAATTAGTGATTTCCCTATCCTAAAAGGAAAAAGACTTGAAGAGAGCAGCTCTAGTTCTTGGAAGCTCGGTCCATGAGATAGAATCCCCAATTTAGTTTCCAGAGAAGAACTAGTCCCCAGGGCTCATAACTAACCTTCCCCTTTGTGCATTGCAGAACCCCAGAGCGTGCCACTTCTGGCCAGGTCCCCAAGCACCAACAGGAAGTATCCACCTCTGCCCGTAGACAAGCTGGAAGAGGAGATTAACCGGAGAATGGCCGATGACAACAAACTCTTCAGAGAGGAATTCAACGTGAGTTCTTTGCTGAGACTAGTGTGTCAGCAGGGAGGGAGGCAGGCCTAAGGTCTTGGGGGAGAAAACAGGAATTTAATGGGTTAAGAGATGAGAAAGTGTTTATCAAGTTCTTCTGACTGCTTTCCTATGTGATTATGGACAGGAAATGAATAATTTGTCTCACCTCCCTTATCTATCCATCTATTCATTCATCATTGCATCTGTTACTTTGTTTAATAAATACTTATTAAGCATTTAATATGTGCTAGGTGCTAGGGATTTGCTGGGGAGCAAAAACAGATTTAATTTCTACACTCAAGAAATTCACTGTCTATAAATAAGAACAAAAATAACTATGTTCAAATAGTAATATAGGACATGAAGGACTGGAGCATAGTAGTAGGAGCCTGTATTAATGGTGGCCTTTTAGAATTAGAATTAGGGATCCCATAGTGTCCTAAGTAAACAAGGATTAGCTCAGTGTCGAAAATGAGGACCATGGCAGACTGCAGAGTAAAGGCCTCATCTTGGGAATTTAGATTCGTATTTTTTTATAACTCCCTCAAGGAAGCAGAACATATTTGCGAATCTACCAGTTGGTGATTCTAGCCCATCGGTTCTGATCCCAGGTCAGAACTTGAAGAAATTAAGTTTTTTCATTGAGACCCAAAGGCAAAGACATTGGGGAAAGGGAGATGGGGGGCAGGGGGAGGGGTTGGGAGGATTTTCCAGGCACTGGAAATAGCAGGACTGTTAATAATAAGGGTAGGTGAGGGAAGGGCCTGTTCAGAAAATAAAGGCTATGTGTGGCCGAAGGGCAGAGACTCAAGAGAATAGTAAGAAATGAAACTGAAAGAAGATGAGGCCAGACTATAGATGTTATAGATTGTTGTGACAAAGGTAGAGCTACAGACTAACCAGCTTTGTATTTTGAAACAAAATGGCTGGTGCTATATAGAGAATGGCCCGTGGGGAGATCAGAATAGGTGCAGGGAATACAGTTAGGGGCTGCAACAGCTGTTGATACCAGAGGTGCTGATAGATTGGCGTAAGCTGGTCATGATTAGGGAAAGGGGAATGGATTTGAGGACATAAAGGACCAACTTGGGCATTGGTAAACTCTCAGTCTCCTTACACCTTTCAACTGAAGCATGTGTGTCAGCTTTGTCTCTTAGGCTGGCTCCCCTCGTGACACCAAAATGGCTACCCCAGTCCAAGGCACCACATGGAGGTTTCACAAGGTCCAGTGGACAAAGGATGACTCTTTCTTTCTGTGTGTCTCCTTTTATCAATGAGGAAAACTTTCCCAAGAGCTTCTGGAGACTTCCCTTGTCTCATGCTTCTTTTTAAACCAGTTATAAGCAAGGGGGAAATAGGCTTACTGCAACTGATAGAACCCAGTCCAAATTTTGGAGCTCCAATAGCAAGAAGGAAATAAGCTTCAGTTACCAGGTGGGTGGGTCATCACTCATCTGCTCCACCAGTGAAGGGTTTAGGGGAGCAGAGATATATGGTCAGATTTGCACTCTGAGAAAATCATTAGCTCCAAGTGGAGAATAGATGGGAGGGAGGCAAGAATTGAAGCAAAAGATCGTTTACTGGGCAAGAGTTAATAGAATAACTTGGACCCTTTTTTCTGGCTGTTGAAAAAACAGCATCATTTT
The DNA here is from genome assembly GCA_004026665.1 of Murina feae. Taxonomy (NCBI): domain Eukaryota; kingdom Metazoa; phylum Chordata; class Mammalia; order Chiroptera; family Vespertilionidae; genus Murina; species Murina feae. The sequence continues at coordinate 40,095 of PVJC01009666.1, read as the reverse complement.
TGCTCATTGTTGCTTGAGGTTTGGTCCCACAATATAGCACCCCAACAATGGCCTGGGGTCTCAATTGGTTGGAGCGTTATGCCACACCTAAAGGTTGCGGGTTCAATCCCTGGTCAGGTTGCATTTGGGAGGCAACTGATCAATGTTTCTCTCGCATATCAATGTTTCTCTCTCAAAAAAAAAAAATCAATAAAAACTTATTTTCAGGTGAGGATTTTAAAAAAAGAAAAGTTCCCAGCCTTAGCACCATCACTAGGTCTTCAATAGACACACTACTGTTTTACAGTCTGTAGTGCCAACTGCCTCTGGGTAATGGAGTATGTGTCCCCATGGCCATACTTCTTTTTGTGTGAAATGAAGTCTTCGTTTGCGGGTAATAGTCACTGAGATCCCATGATAAGGCAATCCAGTAAATCCTCGAATAGAGGTGGTGTTCTTAGAGGCACGATGGGCAGATTCAGTAGATACTGTGGGTGGTGAGAGCCGATTGCCAAGCTACCATGGCCACTCTATTCATGGGCTCATTGGGATATTAAGGGAAAGGGCTTCCCAAGGTCTCCTTGGTAGTTAGCAATGAGTGCCATCTGGGAGGAGCATAACTACTTCCTATCTTTTTTATTTCAGTTGTCTACTACCTTGGGATGGGTTTAGATCCTGATGGCCAATGAAGTAGGTAGTGGGATGCCTTGCTTGAAGTTCTGTTCATTAGAAGGATTTTATACCATTCAGGGCCATCTCTTAAGTCGATTATCTCATAGCAGTCTACCTCCAGACTGGGCTAGCATGTCTCAGAGCCATTTGTACACTAGGCTGGATTTTTTTCTTCGTCAGTCAACTGTTGAAATCATCAGGAAGTCAGAGGTGTCTATTAAAGGGAGTTGGTGTGTCACAAATGTTCCATAGACATCACTTCCAGCTGGTGGTGGAATTCTGCTGGACATGTCCAAATTTATAGCTTGTTGAATCACATAATACTTTTTTAAAAATATATTTTTATTGATTTTTACAGAGAGGAAGGGAGAGGGATAGAAAGTTAGAAACATCGATGAGAGAGAAACATCGATCAGCTGCCTCCTGCACACCTCCTACTGGGGATGTGCCCGCAACCAAGGTACATGCCCTTGACTGGAATTGAACCCAGGACCCTTCAGTCCACAGGCTGACGCTCTATCTACTGAGCCAAACCGATTAGGGCACATAATACTTTTTAGTTGAAGTCATTTGGATATCTAGTGTCCCATGTTTAGACTTACATTCTCTACCAGAGTATGCTGACAAGATCATGGTCTTGTCCCCAAATCTTAAGGTTTTCTAGTATGATTCTCCTGCTCAACCTTAACCAGACACATGAGGCCCCATATGCCAGTTTCTCCATGGCTTTGATCATCTGGAGAGCCTTCTGTTTTCAGATCACTCAATAAATGCGTCAAAGCAGGACATTAACATGTGTTATATGCTGTCTCCAAAATCCAAAATGGCTCAGCGAACATGACTTCTCCTTTGGGGTGGGGGTAGGGGGAAGCAGCAACTTGTCCTTAGTGAATATCCTGACATGCGAAAGCCTTTGACTTTCAGACATCTTGACTGAGGGGGCAGACCACTGTATTTTTATGTCTAACATGTACATCTAAGATACACAGTGTCTGCTCTTAAAGGCCTCTCAGCTTGTCAGATTATGTCATGTGAAACAGGCAAAAGGTCACAATGACTTGTGACTGGGCCTGCTTCTGCCTTGAGAAAGAGAAGTTGCTTCATGTAGTCTTTGTGTACTGTAAAGAGGTAAAAACGTGCACTTGCCTCATTAATAGTGATATGCCAGGTACCAGCGGCATGAGAGGCAGCCAGTCCAGGTCACTTGAGGAGGCCTGATTAGACTGCCATGCTAGAGAAAGGACCCCTTCTTTACCCAACTCCCAGGCCTAGGTCAGTTTAGAGACCCAGAGCTCTTCAATGATGGACACATGTAAGGAAGGAGAGTACATCTGGAAAAGCAACTGCAATCTATAGCTCCACATGTTTCATGTGTTATAATCTACTGACATCTTAAAAACTTAGTCTTTTGTGTTAGTCTAGTTGGTAGCTTGCATGGAGGGTAATAGGAAGCATCAGAATAGCTAATGCTAGTAGTTATTGAGCATTCACTTTATGCCATCACGGAACTTAGACATATAAATGGATTATCTCATCATTATCCTGCAACTTTTAAGTCTTCTATAGCACTTAGGATTTCTGTGACTCACCTAGGGACTTATTATTTGGTAGAGATTGCTACTCCAGCAATTTGCATTTGCTCTTGCTACTGTATAGTCCTTATCCAAAGGCTTCAGGTAGTCTAGTGTGGGTATTTTGCTGCTTGCTATAGATATCTATTCTAACCATACATTGGGAAAATACTTTGTTCCTAATGTGAGGCCAGCTCAGGCCAAAACTCCTTCCATCAGCTGGCCTGCAAAAGCTCCATTCTAGCTGGCATAAAATAATGACATTCTGCGTTCTCAGGAATTAGTTAGCTCAAGGCCAGACCCCAAATGGTGATTCCCCTTTACCTAGTGAAGTTACCATGGCAAATGGCTGCAGAATCTTAGGGGGAAATGAAGATGACGGTTCATGGTATATGCCTGTTGATGTGCTGTGGAAGGGTTCTTCCTTACATGTGTCCATCATTGAAGAGCTCTGGGTCTCTAAACTGACCTGGCCCTGGGAGTTGGATAGAGAAGGGGTCCTTTCTCTAGCATGGCAGTCTAGTCAGGCCTCCTCAACTGACCTGGACTGGCTGCCTCTCATTTCCTTTTTTGAGAGCTTCACAATGAATTATCCAAAACCAGAAATGTTTGAGCCTTGGTGACTATGGCCTCTGAGGCTCCTTCCATCCCACTAAGATGAAGAATCCCATTTTGAAGCCAGCCCTTTCCACCAGTATTGCCCTGTGGACAAGACAGCCAGGAAAGCACTTCTGAAAGACGTGTACACCCTCTAGCAAGGCATTTGTGAATCCCATCAAGGACATGGTGAAAATATCAGTAAGAAGGTTGAGCCTGTTAGATCCCATGTAACACTGATCTGTACTTTATGCCAAGGATTTTCTGACTTTTCATTGTTACCCAGCTGAATCCAATTCAGTCCAGGTTTCCACTGGCCAACCTAGCCCACCATTAGAACCCTGGTCAATTTCCTGAGCGTTACACTGACTCAAAAGCTTAGTTAACCATACCATAATTACAAGTTGACCTTATACAAAAATTAAGCTCTCTTTTCCTTTTTTGATGATTTTTGATGACCCAACTCAATGAATTACTTAAGTTGCTTCAATTAGCTCCTTTGCTTTTCTACCTTGTTTATGTCTTTACCCTCTAGGTTGTGTTATGCTTGCATCCTTATATCCATGAGATGAGAGTGAGAGTGAGGTCTCAGAGAACTTTTCACCATGAAACAAGATACAGTAGAGAGATTTTTAGAAGTTGGCCTTCACCAGCTCCTCAGTTGCCTTTCAGCATTATTTCAATTGTTTCACCAAGGCTCTGTCTTTCACACATCAGCCCAGGAAAGACGTGAATTCCATGTCATTAACATTTACCAACCAGCAAAATTCTGAAATATTAACATTTGGTTCAGCAAAAAACATAGCCAGTCATAGAAAGGCCTTGAGCCTTGCACTGTTTGTGGAGGTGAGCATTTGATATTGGAGCTGGGCTTTTTTTTGTTTTATTACCTGATGTTGTCAGAAGTAATTCTCCTCAGTGTCATCTACTTTTAATTGGAATTCTCCCACACCTTTACCACCAGCTGAAACACATTCCAGGTGATTACAAGCAATAACTGAAGTTCCTTTCTCTTTATCTGAACACAGGAATCAGATTTACATCATCTACATTTCTCCCATCAGTTTCTCAACAACAACCCACTCACTGATACTAACTGCTAAGTCCTTTATTTAAAAACCAGAGAAGTCAACACAATTAAATGAAGCAAAACAACAAAACTGTCAGTTGGGGAGACACTGGAATAGTTGACAGAACCAAAAGACGAGGTAGGCTACCAGTCGTTGGACAGAGCAGGCCCTGTTCTGCTGGCTCTAGTCTAGGTCCTTTCAAGAAGCCTCTGCTGCTTTCAAAGTCCTTGCAAAGAGAATCTGGTTGGCACTGTGTGGGGCAAGTGTGACTGCGCTGGCATCAGTTAGCCCTATCAGGAAAGAGGCTGACAAATAACACTTAGGACAAACACACCAATTTGTGTCTACTATCATAGAATAGTATTTTTATGATCATGGAATAAGGAGGACCTTTCTAAGCAAAACACAAGATTCATTCCAAAATGGAATAGATTGAAAGGTAGTAAATATATTTAAAATATTAAACATTTTTATAAAAAATGTCTCCACAAAAAGTGGCCAACTGGGAGAAGCTATATGCCACAGGTAGACAGACTATTCCATAATATATAGAGCTTCTACAAACCTGCTGTAGCAAAATTTGGCAATTCACAGAAAAATAAAAGGTCTATAAGCACATGAAAAAAAGCTCAACTATAGTCATCAGGGAAGGCAAGATTAAAACAACCATTATTTTGAGCCTGTCAGATATGAAAATTTTAAAAGACTGATGGGCAAAGGTATGGGATATATATACTATCATTGACAGAAAGAGTTCAAATTGGTATAGCATTAGAAGGATGATTTAATGGTATCAAGCAAATTTTAAATACCTACACTATCTGACCTGACTTCTGAGACTCTAACAGAAAACCAAATACGCATTTGTACGTGGATGCTCATTACAGCATTATTTCTAACAGTAAAGAAAATGAGCAGCTATCTATCAAATAGTAGAATGGCAAAATGAGTTCTTGTGTCCATTATGAAATTCTGTACTGTCATTAAAATAAATGTGTTGGCATAGAAAGATCTAAGTTGTACTGTTAATAAAGAAAACACATTACAGAGGACTATATACATGGTATAATACCCCCTTTAAAAATGTATGAGTGTATTAATGCATTTTTTTAAATCTGGAAGAATAATACTATGACTGTGAGCAATGGATTACCTATAAGGGAAAGTAGAATATAGGAGAGACGTGAAAGGAATTTCCTCTTTTCTTCTGAATTTATTTGACTTTTACAACAAGCATATTCTTTTTTTAATGTTTTTTAAAGCAGAGGTTTTAAAAAATATATACGGTAAATAAAGCTAATGGAGCTTAGATTTAGGATGGATGTACTGCAAGTAGAATAAAGAGTTGATGTCCCTAGCTTGAACTACGCCAGGAGTCTCGTGGTCAGGTCTCTGTGAAAAGGAATGGAAAGTTGTTTTTGAGAAAAAAATGTACCATGGGGGTGAACAGCTGAAGGAACAATAGGCATAGGACACAACAGTTGGTTTTCAGATATTTGACAGGCTTTATAAAAGAGTGTAGCATCTTTATGAAACCCTACCATGGTTGAAAGTTCCATGAGATGGTGTTTGTCCTAGAATTATAAGCTGCAACTTTTTTATTGACCAGTATTTGTCTTAGAAGGAAGCACTGAATTTGTTTAAAAGAAACATTTTGAAAAGTCACTTATTAAAAAACAACACACACATGAAAATTTGGTTAGCTCCTGAGAGGAAGGAGTTAGGGAGCGAGAAGAGAAGGAATGAGATGGAGCTAGTGAGACAGTTAAAATCTGTGCATTGTAAGATGTGACACCCCATTGCTCAGGATCCTACATCTTTAATAGAAACAGCTTAATTCTTGGATTTCCAGATGCAAAGGCTTGTGTGTGTAATCTGGTGACAGGATTGTGTGACACTGGAGTGAGGTAGAAGCAAAGTAGCATCTACATTGATAAGTTGTCTCTAAACAAATAAATTAGAGCCAAACACTAATAGGAATTTAGCAGGTGCTGTGTCAAGGGCTTTGACTTCAACATTCTAGGTAATTGGGGTTTCAGAGTTTCCAAGGGGCAGAGAAGGTGCCAGCTGACATCTGAGTTTTACACTAGTCAGAACAACGGAAATGCAAAAGAAGTTGTGTGCCTGGGTGTTGGGTCCTTCCAAATAAACTGTTTCAGGATGAGATAAATTACCTTGGAAAGTGTTGATTCCCCATCACAGCAGAATATTCAGGCACTGGTAGCTGTTAGGTGAGAGTATTTAAAAGAGAATTCAAACGTAAAAGTGAGTGAATGAGATTCAAAATAGTACTGAAGATCTTAGCATAGTGAAGCAGGAAAAGAAATGAAAGGTATTAAAGATTGGAAAGGAAGAGACAAAATATGCATTTTCACAGAATAGAATGTTGTCCTTAGAGAAATGCAAAGTCTCATCAGATAAATTATCAGAATTGGTAAGTTATTTTAGTAAGATTGATAGATACAAAAAACAGCATTAAAAATTAATGCATTTCTTTGCATAAGCCACAGTCAGAATCTAATACTAATTTTTAAAAGATGGCCATTACTGTAGCATTTAAAATGTAAAGTACCTAAGAATAAATTTAACAAAGTATTTACAAAATCTTTAGAGACAGTATTTAAATGTTTGAAGACATTAAAGAAAAAGCCTTAATTAAAGGCTCAATATTGTAAAGATGTCAATTCTCCCCAAACTGATATGTAGATTCAATGCAATTCCAATAAAAATCCCAACAGGTTTTTTGTGGAACTTGACAAGCTGATTCTAAAATTTATATGGAGGAGAAAAGATTCAAGAATAGCCAAGACTTTCCTGAAGAAGAACAACAAGGTGAGGAGATCTGCCTTACCAGATGTAAAGAGCTATTATAAAATCTAGTAATTAAGACAGTTATTTATTGGCACTGGGATAGATGGATTGATCAGTGGAATAAAATAGAGAGCTCCAAAGCAGATTTATGTGTGAATGGAAGCCTACTCATGACAGAAATGCTGTTGTGGTTTTGTTGCATGGAAAGATGGTCTTTGCAATAAATAATGCTGGGACAGTTGGGTAATAAATGAAAATCCTTGTCTCATACCAGAAACAAAAATCAGTCTCAGTCAGTGTGCACACTGAAACCTAAAAGACAAAATGATGAAACATTAATGAATGTAGGAAAATATAATCTCACAGTAGGAAAGGATTCTTAAGACTTAAAATGTTGATAAAGGGAAAGATAAACAAACTTGACTACATTATGATGTAAAACTTCTGTTTATAAATAGATACCATAAAAAATAAAAGGGCAGGCCACAAACTTGGCAAAAAATATCTGTAACACTTATAACTGATGAAGAATGAGTATCCAGAATATGTAAACAACTCGTACAAATTAATAAGAAAACTAACAATTCAGGAGAAAAAGGGGAAATACTTGGTAGTAGTTCACAGAAGAAACCCTGTTAACCAGTCATCTGTGGGAAGATGGTCAACTTCATTAATAAATCAGAAGTATAAATTAAACCGACATTTGATACATTTAAAGTCTGAACATAGTAAATGTTGATGAGTATACAAAACAACTGGGAACGCTACATTGCTAATGGGAGTGTAAATTGTTGCAACTACTTTGAAAAACAATTTGGCCTTATCTGGTAAAGTTATAGATACTCAGACCTAAAACTCTTGCACATGTGCATGAGGAAACACACAGCAATTTGTGTTTGAAGTAGGATTGCTCACTGTAAACAACCCCAGTATTCATCAGTAGTAGAGTGGATAAATAAATGTTGGTATGGACTCAAAATGGAACACTACAAAGTAAAGTGAATGAACTTTGGCTACATGGAACAACATAGATGAATCTTCAGAACATAACATTGGACAAAATAAAAACAAGTTACCACTTGATTATGATTCAGTTTTTATAAAAAAATAGAATGAATAATTAAAAATATTGTTTAAGGATACAAGATAAATGGGATACAGATAAATTAAAGCAAGGTAATGATAGACACAATATTTTTAAGTTTATTTGTGAGAAGGAGGAGTATATGATGAGGGAAAAGACTAAAGAGAACTTGTAAGTTAAATTGTGTGATGGGTATATTTGTATTTTTAGAAATATACAAATTGAAAAACAATGGTTTAAAAAACAACACGTTTTTTAAAAATGGCTTAATCTTGCTTCCAATGAAGGCTTAAGCAAGGGATGAAATGGTCTTTGATGCCACCTAGTGTTTCAAGAGATTTTAACATCTAAAGCTTTCTGGTTAACTACTGCTTGCTAGCTCTGGGCTAGGTTTTTCAGGGTAGAAACAAAAAGGAGTCAGATTCTCCTTGTTTTCATCCCTGATGTAGGCTCTTCAGCCTGACCCTTTGCATCTAGTACCATGTTCTCTGGAGCAGGCCCTTTTCTCTTATCAAACAATAGCTTCTGTCTTCCTCACTTCCCTTTTAGGAACCTTACTTAGCATGGCTGGAAAACTAGTTTTTCTTCATCATGACCTGAGGAACTAGGGATGCTGATAGGACTGTGGTCATGGTTATAACTGACCCTGGGGACTATTTTCAAGTTTTGCTGTCTACCTTTGTTCTACATAATTTTAGACGAGGCATGTACAGGGAAAGTAATGCCTCTGAATTAGTTGTGGGGGCTTTAAAAACTTGTATCTTATGCTGCTCTGACCAGGGTGGAAACATGGAAATCTAGCCTATCTGGGTGAATTGGGAAATTCCAGTCTTAAGTAGGGTCTCTGTTCATGTGTAAGAGTCCTCCTGCTCAGGATACTCTCCTCCTTCCCTCCCCTGTCCCACTTAAGTGTTAGCAGCACCAGGTCTAAAGAAATTGCTTCTCAATAAAATAACATGTAGAATCTCCAGGGTTTTAACTCTGAACGGAAAATCGTAAGTGAAGGCAGATGGACTATGAGATTCTGACTCCCTTTATCTTAGGATCTTTTAATTTCTCTTTATCACTGTCTTGATGGTTCCCAGGAAACATGTTTGCTCCCTTCTTAGAGATCTTGCTTTCATCTGGTAAAATTAGTTTCTTTTAGGCTGGCATTTCCTTTATTTAATCATATTTTTTATTATCAAAATTAGAAACCAAAGAGTCATCCTTTATTCTTACCTCTTTCTCTCCCCAGTCTACATTCCTTTCAGTCCATCTCTCAATCTAAGTAACTCTATCTCCAGAATATATCTCAAATGCATCTATTTTCTTTTACCTTCATCTTTCCATGTTTCTATTCTTATTTGCCAATCCATTTTCCATGTATCAGCTAGAGTGATTCTTTAACATATATATTGGATTGCAGCTTTAAAACCTTGAATGGTTTCCTCATGCACTTAAAATTCAAGCTCTCTATTGAAGGACCTATGTGGAAATGTGTGAATTAACATTACCAAGCTCATCTCCTCCCACTTGTTCTTGCCATCCCACCAATCACACTTTCTATGTAATATGCTCACTGACCTTTTAGTTCTTCCCACAAGCCAAGCCTTCTCCTCTCTCTGAGTCACCACAGATGCTGATCCTGTGCCTAGAATACTGTTTTCCACCCTCATCCTTCCTCTAATTTTGGGTATACTTTCTCTAATAGCATTTTGTTCTTTCATTGCATTTATTGTGGTGTATAATTTTATATTTATTTGTTTAATGTCCGTCTTTCACACACAAGTTTATATTGTGTATGAGAGCAAGAACTGTGTATATGATTGATTCACCACTGTTTGCTCTGTATCTAGCCCGGTATCTGAGAGGTATACAGTATATATATTTGTTAAAGGAATAAGTGAAAAATAATACATGAACCATAATTTACTTAACTCTTTCACTACTGCTGAATATTAAAGCTGTTTTCAGTTTCGGGTCATTCTAAACAATGATGAAGTAAATAATTTGAACCTAGAGATTTTTATTTCTTCAGGCTAGATTCTCAGAAGTGGAGTTGCTAGATCAAAGAGTATGAATATTTTTAATTTTATTTTTAAGGCTTATAAAACATATTTCCAAATCACTTATTAGAAAGTTTTCTAAGTTGGAATTTTTAACTGTTTACCTTTTTGCTTTCTTAGTTTTGAGTATATGGAACATATCAAAAGAAAACAGTTCAAATAATAAGGCTTAGCTTCCTGCTCCTTTTTTAAATTAATTTATTAAATGCTTATTCTATGCCAGACAGATTATTTTATTTATTTCTTATGTGGCAGATATTAGCATCCCAATTTTACAGATGAGGGCATTTAGGCCTAGAGAGTTTAACTGTTTTGCTCAAGTTCAGACAATCAAACTGTCTTGTGTCAAACCATTTATGCTTATCCATATACCTGCCAATACACATGTCCTTCAGAATTGCTACATAGTCACTGCCACCTCACCAGGTCCTCTGCTTCCTAACTGCTGAATCCTTGTGAATGCCTGCCCTCCCACCTACCTGCCTGGCCTTGTTTCCTTGCTACATGATGCTAGAGGCTGGGTTGCCATGCCCCTTTGTCAGGGCCCTAGAGAGGACCTAACTCAGCTAACCGTCCAAAGCACTCCTGTGTGGTTCATTCTGAGATGCGTCTTATCTTTGCATTGTGGTTAGCATGAGGAATAAGTGGCTCATCCTTTTATGTCTCCACTCCAATTAACAGAGTGGCCCATTTTGACCCAGCATTGTAACAGGCCCCTAACCACATAGATAAAGCGCATGCTGCATAATAACAGGAAGGGCATTCTGCTCCTGGGGATTCTTGGTGGTAAACTTTAAGAAATTTGCAGGATCTTTAGAAAAAGGAGCACGCTCTGTGTTAGGCTGCAAGTGTTCCCTTGGGCCCACCTTTTTCCCCCAAGGAAAGGCAGAACTCGCTGCCAGGTGAGGAGTTGGTGTAGTAGTCTGCATGTTTGGTGTATATCCCTGTTAGTAACTCCTCTAATTTCTCTTAACCTTTCAGGCTCTCCCTGCTTGTCCTATCCAGGCCACCTGTGAAGCTGCCTCCAAGGAGGAAAATAAGGAAAAAAATCGATATGTAAACATCTTGCCTTGTGAGTGTTTGTAGGGTTTCTAGGGATGTAACCTGAAACTGCATCTCTAGCCAGTTTTTCTGAGTCTGGAAAGAATCTTGTGTTTGATCATAGGAGGGGTGGTAAAGAGAGTAAGATCAGGCCTTCTCTCAAGCTAAAATTGCCTTTATGGCTCCCAAGGTGACCCCAGGTGCTTATAAAGTCAGTCGGGGTGCTTAACTAGTTTTTGTGTGGCAGGCCCAAAGTTTCTAGGAGGTTAGGGAGAACAGTTTCACTAGGACCAGATAAGAAGTGGGTTGTTTATGGGGTTTTTTTGTAGTGCTCATTGCAAAGAAATTATGATACAGAGTTCTCTTCATAAACCTTCCCAGAGTTAGTCATCACTCGTCAGTTGATCTATATAGCCTAACAGACATTTTTCTAGACCAGGGCTCTCCAGAATGTGGGATATACATAATCCAGTGGGATAAGAGAGCAAAATATTTGAACTTCTTCTTGTTTTTATGACTTTTTTGTGTGTGTATACAAATTATATAATTTATTCTTTAAAGACCTTCTGGTATCTTTTTCAGTGCATGACATATTAGAGATCACTGTATATATATACACACACACAGACACACACACACACGTGTATATATATAAAATTATGTCTTCCTATTTGTGTATGAATATATGTATGTATAATAATGTGTGTGTGTGTGTGTGTGTATATGTAATGTAATTGGTATATTATATACATTGTTCAGACCCCCCCACCCCTTTTTTTAAATCCTTACCCAAGGATATATTTTCTATTGATTTCTAGAGAAAGTGGGAGAGGCATCAATGTGAGAGAGACACATCAGTTGGTTGCCCCCTCTCCCCTGCCCTGCCCTTACCAGGGCTGGGGAGCCTGCAACTGAGGTACTTGCCCTTGACCAGGAATCAAATTCGAGACCCTTTGGTCCTTGGATCGACACTGACCATTGAGCCAGATCGGCCAGGGCAGACTTTTTTTCTTTAAACAAAATGTGTGTGTGTGTGTATTGTCAAGTCATCTGTTGAGAAACAAAAGTACTCACTTTCCTCTTTATCAACTACTTACTATTCCATATCTTGTTTTTCTTTAACAATAGTTTATTGATTTTTAGAGAAAAGGGGAAAGAAACATCAATGTGAGAGCAAAACATTGATCAGCTGCCTCTTGCCCCCTACCAGGGATCAAGTCTGAAACCCGGGCATGTGCCCTGACCAGAATCGAACTGGCAACCTTTCAGTGCACAGGACAATGCCCAACCAACTGAGCCATACCAGCCAGAGCTATGGACATATCTTTATTTAATTAGTCCCCTAATGATGATTGAGATAAGTCCAAATTTTTGCTGTTATAGTTGTTGCAGTGACATCTTTATACATCTGCGTCTCTATACACATAGGCACAAATGTCTTATCTGGCCTGGTTATGTCAGGACCAATAAGAAATAAAATTAGATTTAACTATTTTAATATTAACTAAATATTTAAAGATTAATTTTTTTTCCTAGATGATCACTCTAGAGTCCATCTGACACCAGTTGAAGGAGTTCCAGATTCCGATTACATCAATGCTTCATTCATCAATGTAAGGAACTCAAGCTTTCTCACCATTATCTTGAACTGTGTCCTTCCCAGCTTCATGTTAAGTGGAGAATTGGTCATTTCAAGTTTTCCCTGAGGAGTCTAATTTTTTAAGTGACTGAAAACAATTTTTTTTAATTTTCATGTATTTTTATTGATTTCAGAAGGGAAGGGAGAGAGAGAGAGAGATAGAAACATCAGTGATGAGAGAGAATCATTGAATTAGCTGCCTCCTGCACACCCCCCTCTGGGGATTGAGCCGGTAACCTGGGCATGTGCCCTGACCAGGAATCGAACCATGACCTCCTGGTTCATAGGTCGATGCTCAACCACTGAGCCACGTCGGCCAGGCAAAAGGGTTTTATTATAAGATACTGGATAGCTTCCAAAATCTGTGGGAGAGTCAGTGAACCAAGGTAAGGTGCTGCTCGGTGAGGCATAGAGCGATACCAGAGGTACTCAACTTCCCCGGGACCCTCATAGTGAAAGTTCTGCAGAAGACCTGGGTGCTTCTGCTGCCGTGCTTACCCAAAGACCACATCTTGGTAGCACAGTCACTATCTCACATCACTCACTTCTACCCTGGTCTTATGTGGGAGCATCTGCTAGGTCTGTGCAGAACTGAGCTGCAAGGGACAAATCTAGGGATTTAGCTTTTGGTGTTTTGACCCCTGTAGTAAGAAAGTCAAGATACAGTGGGTGAGACTGGGTGCTGAGTAAGCCACGTTATAGTAGCTGCAATTTTTCAGTACAGATAAGGGTTTTAATTCTCTGGGCAGTGGGGTAATATCGAAGGTATTAAAGCCAAGAAGTAACATGGCCACATTTGTATATTGGTCACTAAGGGTACTATGTGCAACATGGATTTAAGAGAGCCAACTAGGGGCTGTTACAGTAGTAATAGATGATGAGGGCCTGTAGAAAGTTTGAAGAGAAAGCAACCAAATAAAAGCTACTTTGAAGGTAGACTTAACAGAGTTGGTGATTGATTATATATTTTCAAGAGTAGAGCTTATAGAAAATAGAGTGATCCATGTGGATGTATCCTGCACACAGTTGATCGTATTCATCTGGAACTCAGAGGAGATATTCCACAGCCATGGTCTTGGAAGTTATTTAGAGGGAGAAGATTGGGCCCTGAGGCCCACCAGCCTCTGCCACACACATTGAGCAAGAGACACTCATGAATAAGAGAAAAGGAGCCTAGGAGAGAAGAGCACCTCAGAGGGCAAAAAGTAAAGCATGGAGGAAGTGTTTGGTGGTCAGCAGGGTTAAGTGCAGCTGAGAGATGAGTGAGAAAGAGGGAGAAAATGTGCCTTGGACTTGGATTACAGGGGTAGACAGTGCCCTTTGAAGCAAATCAAGGCCATTTGTTACAGGCTGCCAGTAATACTTACCAAACCCTTTTTCTCTCCAACTTAATTGAGGTATAGTTTATATCACAAAAATTTTGTCTATTTAAAGTGTAGAAGTTAGTAAATTTTATAAAATTTACTAAATCATCCTGTGATCACCCTAATTGTCTAAGAATAATATTAACAACTTTATTATATGTAATTCATATACCATAATTTTTACCCACTTATACAATTCAGTGGTTTTTAGTATATTCCAGATATATGCAGCCATCACCAGTCAATTTTACAACCTTTTCATCACCTCCAGAAAGGAACTCTGTACCCTTTAGTTATTGCCTCTCAGTTTTAGAACATTTGATTATCTCAATAAAAACTTCTTGTCCAGACAGTTAAACCCCATTCCCATCCCTGGCAATCACATACCAAGCCCTTTTTGAAGAGAGCTAAGTTCACAGATGCATCTTAAAGGGAAGTGATTTCAACAGCCAGTGGAGACTAGGACCTGTGGTGTGGGGAACACAAAGATCTGAAAGCAAACCTGACAGTGGTCATAGGGGGAGGCAAAAGAGGCAGTGGCATAGTTGGCAAGTGGGTTCCAGCCTGAAGTCTTAGAAGGAGCCAATCTCTTCACTCACCTTTAGATGTCTAAGAGTGTATAGGTCTTTAGCAGTTACTGCTACTTGTCAGTTTCTCAGAGGCTTCTTAGCTATATCCCAGTGCTCCTTTGCTTCTTGTCTCACTGCCTGTAGTGGAGAACCCAGAACACTGGGAGCTGACCTGTCATACCCACAGGTTATTCCCAGAAAGTCTTTGTACCAGGATAAAGCATCATCAAGAAAATAACCATTTTCCTTCCAAGTGTGAGCCCAGCTTCATCCCTGGAACCACCACATGTGCTTCTGCCTTGGAGGGTTCCTATCCATTAACACTAAGGCCCAGATTGTAAGGCTCTGAGACATGTCAGAAATAGGGTCTAGCCTGGGATTTGGGATTTGGATATTCTTCATTAATAATTTACTTGAAAAAGACTACCTAGATCATGTAATCTTTGATTCCTGCTATCTAAAGCTAATCCCTTGGAAATTTCTAGAAAGGAAATTCTTGTTAATTGCCTGGACCTTTTCACAGGGAGGCCTTGCTAACTGGTTGGGAATCTGGAGAATATTATTTCCAACCCATTTTTGGTTTTCACTTTCTTTTTCCTTCTTCACTTATCTCCCCTCAGGGCTACCAAGAAAAGAACAAATTCATTGCTGCACAAGGTAAAGTAATGATTGTTGAAAAAATATTTTTTTTATTGATTTCAGAGAGGAAAGGAGAGAGAAAGAGGGATAAGAGAGAGAGAGAGATATCAGTGATGAGAGAGAATCATTGATCAGCTGCCTCCTGCCTTCCCCCTACTGGGGATCGAACCTGCAACCAGGATGTGTGCACTGACCAGGAATCGAACTGTGACCTCCTGGTTTATAGGTCACTGCTCAACCACGGAGCCATTCTGGCCGGGCAAGAAATGATAATTTTTTACTCAGGCTTATCCATGAGCTCATAGTGGGTTTGGGTTATTTCTTCCAAATGTTAAATAGAGTAATCTGAATGCAGTAGCCTTTCTATAATGATTACTATCTGAAAAAAATGTAATCCACCTTGCAAGTTTGTAACCAAAGGCCTTGAACTTGATGACTTAGTGTCCAGGGGTCATTTAAAAGAAGTCCTTTTGTAAGTGTGCATAAAAAGACTGGAGAAGACTATACACACATGGTGTGACCCTTTGGAAACATGAGATTCTAGTATCTCCAGAAAGGATTGGCCACCTCCCAGGGTCCAGGCTGGCTCATTTCCTTCCTGCCACTCGTGGGCGTGAGCTCCACTATTATTAATAGACTAGAGGCTAGATGCACGGAATTCAAGCAAGCGGCTCGGCCCTCACAGCCACTGCAGTTTTTGTCTGAAAGGACGTCTGGAAAATGTCCGGTCTATTTGGTCTAATTAGCATATTACCCTTTTATTGGTATAGATAAGTGGTCTAGGGACTTCAGAGCAGGGACCCAGTACCATGGACCCTTTAGTTAGTGGAGGACAATTTATAGGGAAACAAGCAGAAATTTTGGTACATATCTATGCTCTTAATATAGTAGCCAATAGCCACATGTGGCCATTTAAAATTTAAAAATTAATTAAAATTTTAAATTCATTTTCTCAATTATAATAGTCACATTTTAAAGCTCACTAGCTTCATGTAGCTACAGGCTTCTATAGTAGAGCAGATATAAAACATTTTCACCATTATAGAAAGTTCTATTAGACATAAAATAAAGATTAAGGTAAAGTAAGTTAGGAAAAGCCTCAGATCCTCCTTACCCTCACAGTCTCTCACTGGGGTCAGGCTTTTATGTAACCAGGCCCTGCTTTCTCTTCCTCTGTAGCCATCTGTCAATTCAGTTTTGTCATCTAAAGCCCAATTGTGCTAACACCTACTCAGTGATGATTTTGGCACCAACAACCATGTGCAGTCTTTTCCTCTCATTATTTGCCATGGGACTTTGTTGACACTAAAATATTTGTGAATTAAGGTCTCCTGTGACTTCCTGGTTGACTTTTTTTCAAACTCCCGTCCTCTTAAGCCTTTCCACAGTACTTCGCACTCCTTGAAACTCCTCCGTTATTTCCTGACGTTCAGTTACCTTGATTTTGCTCACTTTTCTAAATATTCTTACCCTGGCTCTTATTTTGCATTCTGCCCTTAAATGTAGCTTCTTCCCAAATGTATGGGTGACTGCTTCCTTGAAACTTCATCTCTGTCTTTCATGGCACCATTTTCTCTCAGTCCTTTTGCCTCTCTCCATCTGCTCCTTCTTAATCTCCTTCCCAGGGTTTTTATCCTATGTGAACTGAATAATGCTGAGGGTCCTCAGCATTCTCTGTCTGGCCCCTTCTGTTTCCTGTATTCTCTTTGAGACAACTCATCTAATACTCATCTCTGGCTGCTGCCTCTCTTGACCTCTCCTAAGCCACATTTCAAACTTGTTTTGTACTCTTCCACCTGGATACCCCACATACTCTTTAGATTTAACATCAGAAACTAAAACATGACTCTTCCTTAGACCCCAGACTGCTTTCTTCCTGTATTCTTTGGCCCTCACCATGACTGGAATGTAATCTACCCAATTAACCAAGCCAGTTTAGGATAATCCCTTAGTCTAATGATTAGTCCTCTTATTTCCATCTCCAAAATCTCTCTTCTCTGACACATTGCCTTACTCCCATTTTTCTTCCAGCTTTGTTGCAGTAGCCTACTGACTGATTCCTCTACCCCTCACCCTTGCTCCTTGCATTCTTCCCACCTGAATGTCCTTTTTTGAGGAAAACTTTTGTCAGGATCCTCATGATTTTCTATTATCTATAGGACAGGCCTTGTACCTTACCTATCTTTCCAGCTCCATCTTCCACCACTCCATGCATTCTACATAGTTACCTCACTAAATTCATTACATCCTTGGGTATCTCGTGCTCTTTCTTGCTGCCAACCGCCTGTACCTCTGCCTGGAGTGCCTGTTCTCCCTGTTCCCTCTCTAAGCTTCCATCCATTGATCTACCCTAACATAACTCTACTCTAGTAGATTTGTCCTGACCTTGCCAGGCAATGAAACAGTTACTCTTCTGTATATCTTTCTGGCATATGTTCACTTCTATCATTGTTTTTCTTTGTAATTATTTTTTTCATTTTTACCAAGGGGAATATAAATTTTAAGGAAGTCAAAGTTATTACAAAGGTTATAAAAATAATGTTCTTCCCCCTTTCTCCCTTACTTTTTTAATCGAATGCAACCATTTTTATCTGTTGACTCCTTATGGTAGATTATATACTTTATTTAATTCTGTTACAAACAACCTCACACTCAATCAGACAGACATTCATATACATGTCTCTTTTCCCCACTCTTTTTTTTTAATTTAATTCTTTATTTAAAGTATTACATATATCTCCTTTTCCCCCATTGCCACTCTTCCCAATAGAATTAAATTACAATTTGAGGTTAAGATAACATTTGTTGTTTACATTATTACTATACCAATATTATTTACAACTGAAGCACATAATGTATAATTTTTTTTTGTACAGTTTTTGGTTTTCTCTTTTCTGAGAGTTAATGATTACCCTTTTTTCCTATTCACTTAGCTTTTTATATAGCTAACATTGATTCTCCCTCCACTCTCCCCTCCCCCCCCCCACCCATTCTTCTCTAGAAATACATTCTCTCAAGAATTCAGATAGATGGAGTTTATTTTTTTATCTTGGGATCCTTCAACAACTTTCTTTTTTTTTTTTTTTAGCCATTCTGGATTGCTTTAATCTTCCTTCTGTGTTAGATCCCATCTCTTTCTCTTTCTTTGTTGGCTCCCTCATTTTTGTTTGGAAATCGTCTAGTGGCTCTCTGGGAAGGACTGTGGGAAGTAAATTTTAAATCCCAGTCTGAGTAAGTCACCTAACTCCTCTGTGGCTGATGACACCTACCTCAGAGCATGGTGGAAAGACGTAAATGAGATCTAAAACTCTTAGCTCACTATCTGGCCCATAATGTGATATTGAGTGAATAGTCATGCTTTCTAATCTCAACAGTAATATCTTTGGGAGACATTGTTCATGTTCTCTTTATATTTTGACAGCCTCCCACCCCCACTTCACTTTTTAGTGAAGTGCCTGGTAGATACATGGGGAATGTTCAGTTAGCGGGTGGGTGGGTGGATCAATGTATTAGACATTTAGCTGGCGATGTGTGGGCACAGGCTTCCAAAGTCAAGAATGAATGTTTCCAGTGTCTCAGCATCTTTCTTCCCTTGCCATGGGTTCTCATTTTTGCTATTGACTGCTTTAGGACCAAAAGAAGAAACGGTAAATGATTTTTGGAGGATGATCTGGGAACAAAACACAGCCACCATCGTCATGGTGACCAACCTGAAGGAGAGAAAAGAGGTAAGTGGAACATTTGTTAGGCGTCCCCTGATACAGGCACGACCAGCAAAGGGTCTTTGTTGGAGCTCTGTTTGTGTCTGGACTGTCCACCCTTTGTGGCTCCTTACCAGCCATTCTTGCAGATAGAGCCCAGGCCAATATGCCCACCAGACTTTCCTGTGTCCCAAAGGCCTCCAGTGATCCCAGGAGGTGCCTAGGGCATGTTCCCTGTGTCTGGTCGTCGGACAACTCACCCTGGTTCCAAACAGCCTGGCAGAAAGACTTGGGCCATTGGCAAGAAAGCGACACTGAGGGGCTTTTTCTCTCTGGCTTTCTGGCCCCTTCTTCCTGTGGTTTCCTGTCACTCCTCCTGGGTAGGCAGAGGGAGCTATATGAAATGGAGACCCTGCACCAAGTGCAAGGGAATCTGAAGCCCTGGCCTGATCCTTGAGGCAGTCTTCAGACTGGTCCTTTTATTTTTGACCGCCAAGTCCATACCTGGCCAGCTCCATCACTGGGTCACACAGCCAACACCAGTCCTGAGTCCTGGATCAATCCCCAGGGAGGAATCCCCATTCATGACAGTTTTTCTGCAGGATGGCCCTTGAGTCACCTTGATCCCCACACGGGGGTTCGGTACTGATCAGCACCTCCACGGTGCTTGGGAAGGATAGCATTAGGTGTGGGCTTTAGATTCATTTCTTATAACCAGACCTCTAGCTCTTGGAAGCTGTCCAAGGACCAGACACCAGAGAAGACCTTGGGCCTCTTGTGGCAGGTTTACAGACTGCAGCAATCCACCCTGGTGGCTGGTTCCAGGGAGTAAGACAAGCTCGCCTCTAGAGTATGACAAATTTGCCCTGAACTGACGGAATAATGGGGTTGGGGAAGTACAAGAAGTGTATGTACATAAGTTAAGAGACTGTGCTAAACAGGATGAAAACTGAGGAACTTGGAAAAGAGCAGATAAAACAAATAAGTCTGTAGTTGTCTGAAGTGAGAGAACAGGCCATAGGACTTTTCCCAGGACTTCAGTCTGAGCTATTGTGGTCCTTTTCTTTCTAGCCCTTTCCATCTACCAAGGGCGGGAGGTTTAAGGTCAGGGGATGCATGTCTGTTCCTTTCCAGTGTAAGTGTGCCCAATACTGGCCAGATCAAGGCTGCTGGACCTATGGGAATATCCGTGTGTCCGTAGAAGATGTGACTGTCCTGGTGGACTACACAGTGCGAAAGTTCTGCATTCAGCAGGTACTGTTTTCTGTCTCCTTTTCTTGCCTCCTGCTTTGGCTCTGCTGACCATTAAGGGGGCAGGGCAGAATAGGCTGTTAGCTCCCTTTTTCCTTGGGGTGGTCAGGAAAGCTCATTGGGTGTTGTGTTTGGACTCTGAAACCAGAGACCTGGGCTCTCAGGGAAGTTCTTTTTGAAAACTAAGGAGGAGCATTTTCATGACTCGGGGAGAAACGTGATTATTGAGATAGAGTTTGATCATCTTAGTGTGAATCAGTTGCATCAGGAGGTGGTATAATCTTCTGGGTACTTGACTCACTTTTTCTTTTTTATTCCAAAGGCTCCTAACATCAAGAATGTCATAAACCCTGCTCCTAGCCCTGCAGAGTGACCCTGGAGGCTTGAGCTGAGGGCAGTGTAGTGCTATGAAAAGGGAGCTTACCAAGAGTCAGGAGACCTGCATTTAGCACTGACCTTGCCATTACTAGTTCTGAGACCTTGACCAGGTCATTTACCTTGAGTTTTACATTGCATATATGTAGACTGAGAAAAACAGTAATAGTTTACCCAGTGAAGTTCCTGGGGAGATTCTCTGTTCATTGTTAAAACTTTCTTCCCTATTGTCACTAATAGCTACAGCTGGCCCTGACCCCTAAGCCTCACCTTCCCTTCACTGGGGCTGCCCCACCTACCCCAGGGTATCAGGGCCAACACACGGGATTTCCTCACTTCACAGGTGGGCGACATGACCAACAGAAAGCCACAGCGCCTCATCACTCAATTCCACTTTACCAGCTGGCCAGACTTCGGGGTGCCTTTCACCCCCATCGGTATGCTCAAGTTTCTTAAGAAGGTGAAGGCCTGTAACCCTCAATATGCAGGGGCCATCGTGGTCCATTGCAGGTCAGTGTGGCCTGACCTTGGCTTCCCACTCATACCACACTCTTTTCCCAAGGGAGAGCAGGGCCCTGGCTGAGGAGGCTGGCATAACACAGATGAGCTGTTAGGGTCCCTGGGGTAGCAGAGAGACTCTTCTCTGGTGCAGGTTGGAGATTACTCGAGATAAAAGGGAAGGGCAGTCTCCCAAGATCGGGGTGGGGTGGCAGGGGACCACTGCTGTGAAGCCAGGAAACCAGGTTAAGTGCTGCCTTGTGTACTGGGAGCTTTCAGGCCCCTCTAAGTGTAAAGCTTCTGTAACCTTAGAGGTAAGGAGTTCAAGGTACATTGGGGTTTTTTGGTTCCCTGAGAGTCCCAGCTCTACCTCATTCAGAATTAGAATTTAGAGGCTTGAAAAAAGAGCCCTGACCTGTGCTGCCCCCTCCTTGCATGCTCCCACAAGGCATGTAGGCCATGCCTGTAACACCCTTACTCTCTGGCTACAGTGCGGGTGTAGGGCGGACAGGTACCTTTGTCGTCATCGATGCCATGCTGGACATGATGCATACAGAGCGGAAGGTGGACGTGTATGGCTTTGTGAGCCGGATCCGGGCACAGCGCTGCCAGATGGTTCAAACAGATGTGAGTGATTTGCGGGTGAAGCAAGGTGGGGACATTCCAGGACCAAAACATCTGCCACCTCATGGATTACTCAGCCTCCCAGGTTATTGTGAATAAGCATCATACAGTGTGATTAAGAGAGACGTGGAGCACAGAGGGCATTGTACCTAGGGGAATTGGGAAGGCAGGTGTCATTTGCACTGGGCTCTAAGGACAAGGAGCAGGTCCTGAGGGAAGCAGGCATGCAGCAACTGAAAGAGCTCGTGCCTGCAGGATTGTGACACAGTTCAGCTATGTCCAGCTTATCCTTCCTGTTGAGATCAACTCTGTGGTTAGGGCATGGGTTCAAAGGGCACAGTGCTGGGAGGCAGGCGGGCACAGGTTTGATGTGTCGCTAGATTTTTATAGTCCCTTCAGACTATCAAATCTTTGCTCTCAGAATAGGCAGGAGTTGGATTTGTTTTCTCTCCAGGATTTCACTCCAGAAGGGTGCCATAGTAGGACCCTTCCTCCTAAGCTCAGCACCGCAGGGTGACTCATAAATTTCAAGTTCTGTGTCACTGAATTGGGACAGTGAGAGTGAATTGTTTTATTTCTGTTAGGATCAAAGAAGTGGATTGAAGGGAAATGGGGGGTTGGAGGGGGTAGGTCTGCCACCATAGGGATAGTGTTGTGTGTAACTCAGAACTCGGGCACCATCCGGTTTCAGATGCAGTACGTCTTCATATACCAAGCCCTTCTGGAGCATTATCTCTATGGAGATACAGAACTGGAAGTGACCTCTCTAGAAACACATCTGCAGAAAATTTACAACAAAATCCCAGGGACCAGCAACAATGGATTAGAGGAGGAGTTTAAGGTGAGTTGGACCTGAACCACCTTTTCAGATTGAAGGATTCATGTGATTTGGGAAATTGGGATGCTTGACTCCTTGTAGATTTACCAACAAATGATGAAAACACTTACAAGGTATGTGAGTGGTTAAGGAGGTGGGTCTCTGGCCCTTTGCTGATACCCTGGTCATTCTCAACCCACCCTGCACATTAGAATTACTTGGTTTGTTTTGGGGGAAACAGGCAATGGTAATTTTTTTTTATCCTCACCAAGGATATGATTATTGAATTTAAAGAAAGAAAGGGGGAGAGAGAGAGAAAAACATGGATGTAAGAGATACACCGATCAGTTGCCTCCTGTACACACCCCGCCTGGGGATCAAACCCACAGCCTAGGTATGTGTCCTGACCAGGAATCCAACCTGCAACTTTTCAGTGCAAGGGATGGCACTCCAGCCAACTGAGCCACATGGCTAAAGCAGCAGTGGTATTTTTTGTTGTCACTGTTAGTCCTCACCCGAGTCAGAAAGTGGTATACGTTTGAATAAGGTTTTCTAAAGAGTCAAAGACAGCCTCTAGGGAGGAACAGCAGGGAGAGGGAAGGTGGACCTCCTGTCAGGCTAAGATCTCTGCTCCATGATCATTAAGTTTCAGTCCAAGGGAGTCCAGAAGGGTCCACAGGAGCCTGGAAGGAAGGCAGTTTCCCAAATATTCTTTTGACTTGTTGACCGAGCTTAAAGACAGAAGAAAGTGTTCCAACAAAGACATGTGGAAATGAAGGTCAGGGTTATGGTGAGGAGCTGTATGCAGCCAGAATGGCTTGGAGACACAGATTCAGTAACAGGCATAATCTTGTCAAGTTCAGTTACTGGGATCAGTAATGTTTTCCCTTCCCTTCCCAATTGAGAAATTAACATCAATCAAAATCCAGAATGACAAGATGCGGACTGGAAATCTTCCAGCCAACATGAAGAAGAACCGGGTCTTACAGATCATTCCATGTAAGAGGCCTCTCCCCACTCCCAAAGCCTTCACCTCCAACCCTTCCCCTATACCTTTTCCACTTCTCAGGTACTAGTTAATGATCAGCTTGGAAACAAGAATTATGGCATTGCCTCTCGTTGCCATCAGTTCTTTAATGGCTTCTGAAAATAAAAGAGCATGAAAACCAAAGGGATTCGCCCTCCTGGTCAGAGAACAAACATATTGCCCAGCTAGGATTATACCTGACCAGAGCCTGTGGGGGGGAGGAAAGATGGAAGGAGAGGGAGGAGAGGACAAGTGATATTGTGGAACCACAATATGGTCTCCTTCCTACAGATGAGTTCAACAGAGTGATCATTCCAGTTAAGAGGGGTGAGGAGAACACAGACTACGTGAACGCATCCTTCATTGACGTAAGTGCTGTCTGTGTCCCCAGAGCTCCCAACACTCTATGGAGATTCATCTGGGCCTTGCATTCCCCTCATCCCTCAGGTGTTGGGAAAGTTATCTTTGAGTCAATCATCAGTTCAGAACTGATCCCTACCCTAGATCTGTCATGTCCCAGAGAGCAGGGGGGCGGAAGCAGGGGCTATACCAGGGTAATAACTGGAGGAAAAAGTTCACAACACAAACCACAGCCAAAGGCTGAAAACCTCTGATCTCTCCCATTCCTACTGCAAAAGGACTACATTGCCAACCAGGGCCCACTTCTCCCTTTTCCCCTCATTCTCCCTCTTACCCTCACCCTCATAGAAAAAGACCGGCTTATCAGAGTTTGGTCCTTGGCCAAAAGGGCTCTCTGCCTAAAATGGGTTTGCCTCCCAGCAGCCCCATCCCTTCCTAGTAGCTTCTTCTCCACTAGCCCCTCCCTGATTAAACCACTCACTGCTGCCATTGACATGGCCTGTACAGGGCTACCGGCAGAAGGACTCCTACATCGCCAGCCAGGGCCCTCTTCTCCACACAATTGAGGACTTCTGGCGAATGATCTGGGAGTGGAAATCCTGCTCTATCGTGATGCTGACAGAACTGGAGGAGAGAGGCCAGGTGAGCACAAAAAGGTCCTGGGCTCTAGGAGACAGAGGACACATGAAAGCTGGAGGGATAGAGTGGGGAGGGGTTATGAGGTATGTTTGGACCTTTTCTTTAACTTAAACTGCACAAAGAGCCATCTCTAGGCAGTATTGCCCAGCCAGTTGGTATCTGAGCAATCAGGAGCTTCTCTCGGGACTGGAAGAGCAGTGTGGTCTTGAGCTTGCATTCAATTTCCAGACAGCTCAGATCCTCTCTTCTTCTGAATAGTGTTTATCCTCCCTACCCACAGCCTCACTTTGTGCATACACTCCTCTCACCTCCCCAGGCAGGGCAGGGCTCCCCATCCTCAACAGGATCGCGGGGCATCTTTAGCCTGGGCCACAGTGGATACAGCCACTGCTAGCCCCTGGTCTGGATTCCTCAGGCCCATGTTCTACCTCCTGAGGAAGGTAGGGAGTCCCTGCCCTTTTGCCTAGAGGAGAGTTATTTTCAATAAATTTGTACACTGAAGTTGCTCTTTTTAAATATTCCAAAGCCTGTACCTTCTCCCCCAAAACCTTGCCTTCCAACAGCTTAACTCAGCCTTTGAACTAGTGCTACCTCAGTAACAGCTCTCTGCCATCTCCGACCTCACAGCCACAGGAAGCGCCCTATAGTTCCATTTGCCTCCATTGCTCCCCTTTTCTCTCAAGTAGCTGGCTTCAAGTCCACCTGCTTCCTTGTTTGTGTTGTTCTGTCCACAAGGAGTGCTCAATTAAATAAATCCTGCAGCCTTCACCCGGCTGAGTAGGATAAGTTCCTGCCATCAGTTCAACGTCTGTAGTTACCTTCATGTGGCTTCTCTTTATTCTTTTAAGTCCTAAAATTGTACCAGGCTTGTTTTCTCTCAGCACACCATACCTACTTCCCTACAATAGCTGTGTCACCTTGAAACTCACTCTACAGCGCTAATGTAACTCTTTGGTTCTGACCATCTGTAACCACCTTGGGTAGTTGCTCCCATTAGTTGGCCACAGCAGGTCCCCCATTTGCTTTCACTGTTGACCAACTCCCTGCCCTGTTTTAAGAAGGGACTTTTTTGATAGTTTCCCAATTCTGTATCCCTGGGGACCCCTCCTTCCAGTCTGCCCCTTTTCTTCTCTGTTATGGCTCTTCGCCTAAACTAAGATCTAAAATATCTTAAAGCTGTTAGGTGTGGGACCATAGTACAGTTGATCCTTGAACACAGGAGTTGGGGCCCTGACCCCCCCTCACAGTTGAAAGTCCGTGTATAACTTTTGACTTGCGAAGCACTTCAATCGCCTCTTGCTACGTTCCAGGGATTGGTTCCAGGAATCGCCATGGATTTTCAACTACAGATTAAAAAAATACTGTTTTCAGTCCGTGGTTGGTTGAGTTCATGGATGTGAAACCTGCGAATACAGAGGACTGTATATTTAATTTTAAAAAGGCCCATATAAGTGACCTGTGTTGTTCAAACCTGTGTTGTTTGAGGGTCCGCGTTATTTTTTTCTTCTCATTGTGATTCTAGTTCATACACTGTTACTCTCAAACCCGTTTGGATCTTAACAGTTCTAATAATTCAAAAACCCCAATCTTCAGTCCTAATAACTGTGTAAAGGCATGTTGGGAGGGAACTGTGGTAGAAAAATTCATTCTAGCCCCATCTGGTTTGGCCCAATGGATAGAGCATCGGCCTGTGGACTGAAGGGTCCTGTCAAGGGCATATGCCTGGGTTGCAGGCTTGATCCCCAGTAGGAGACAGACAATCAATGATTTTCTCATCATTGATGTTTCTCTCTCTCTCTCTCTCTCTCTCTCTCTCTCTCTCTCTCTCTCTCTTCATCTCGCTACCTCTCTGAAATCAATAAAAACATATATTTTAAAAAAAGAAAGAAAGATGTCCTGTGCATCGAAAGGTTGCCAGTTGGATTCCCAGTCAGGGCACATGCCCAGGTTGCGGAATTGATCCCCAGTAGGGGATGTACAGGAAGCAGCCAATTGATGTTTCTTTCCTTTTCCCTTCCCCTTTCTTTAAAAATCAATTTAAAAATAAAATCCAATTTAAAAAAAGACAAAGAGGGGGGGAAAAGAGAATAAATAAATAATAAAATAAAATAGAAACTTACTCTACCTGCCAGTGCCCTAAAAACCAGTATAATCTATGTAAGTGATCTTTATTTAGGATTAACTGAAGAGAGGGGGTCACCCCAAGGCAACCCTGGCTCCCAGTGGGACCACATATAAAAGCACTGGTCTGTGGCATTTATTTGATCTATCGCTTTATTAATCCTTACCCAAGGATATGTTTTTTATTTTTTTATTGATTTTTAGGGAGAGAAACATCAATTGGTTGCCTCCTGTATACACCCTAACTGGAAATCAAATTGTAACCTTTTGATGAACAGGACAACATTCCAACCAACTGAGCCCCTCAGCCAGGGCCAATAATTCTGTTTTTTAAAATAAGCTCATTATTATGTATAAAGGGGGTAGTGAATGATCACAAATATAAAAGGCAAGAAAGTTTATTAAAATTGACTTTTTAAAAAAATATATTTTATTAATTTTTTACAGAGAGGAAGGGAGAGGGATAGAGAGTTTGGAACATCGATGAGAGAGAAACATCAATCAGCTGCCTCCTGTACACCCCTCACTGGGGATGTGCCCGCAACCAAGGTACATGCCCTCGACTGGAATCAAACCTGGGACCCTTGAGTCCGAAGGTCAACACTGTATCCACTGAGCCAAACCAGTTAGGGCTAAAATTGACTTTTTTTCTTAGAGAGTCAGAAAGGCTTAATGATTATCCATTACATTTGTGTTATAGTTTGTAACCTGCAGTATTCTTATTTTATTTTTTTTAATATATATATTTTATTGATTTTTTACTGAGAGGAAGGAAGAGGGATAGAGAGCTAGAAACATCGATGAGAGAGAAACATTGATCAGCTGCCTCCTGCATACTCTCCACTGGGGATATGCCCGCAACCAAGGTACATGCCCTTGACCAGAATCGAACCTGGGACCTTTCAGTCCGCAGGCCGACGCTCTATCCACTGAGCCAAACCAGTCAGGGCTGCAGTATTCTTACTTTAAATGGACTTTTAGTAGTGATTTTATTTATTTAGACTGAGAAACTATCAGTGGTATTTATTTTTCTACTTAATTTCCCCAACTGTTTTATAATGAACATAGAGCACATTTATGGTTGAAGATTTTTTTTAATGTGTTTTTATTGATTTTTTTTTTTAATCCTCACCCGAGGATATTTTTTCCATTGATTTTTAGAGAGAGTGGAATGGAGAGGGAGAGACAGAAGCACCAATGTGAGGGAGACACATCGATTGGTTGCTTCCCACATGCCTGCAACCAGGGCTAGGAGCCTGCAACCCTCCTCCTCTCTTCCCCTCTCTCTAACAGTCAATAAAAAAACTTTAAAGTAAAAAACAGACAGAAAACTATCTTCTCACTAGCAAGGACAGACATGCAAGTGCTAGCAACTTTAAGGTACCATTGCAGATGAAAGAAATAAAGAGAAAGAAGAATGACGGCATACGGTGGACTGGGCTGTGTGATATAATGGCTAGGCAAGGGTGATATAATTGGGTTCAGTTTTTCTGGATTAGCAGTCTGGCATGTAAACAGCTATAAGATATGGGAACACTCCAAGGAAATAAAAAAAGGGAAGGGAGAAGTTGGAACAAAGATATTCACTCCTCCTCTCCCTCCACCCTGCCACTGAGTGTTGGATGCCCCTGTGGGTGATGGCCGAGTTTTTCAAAGACTCCATCAGTGCTGCAAAGTATACCGTAAGTGAGTAACATCAAATGCTTAATTGATTATCTCTGGCAGTGGAAATAAGATGTTAAGTATAGATGTCCTAGAGCAATGTTAAGTAACGTTACGACCCTCTGAGATTTCAGTACTTTGGGGTGAAGTGTATTGGATAGCAGGTAGCTGTGCTGAGAAGAGAGCAGGCAGTTCATGGGGCAGCCCTGCCTCTTCTACCCGTGGTGTTCTGTGCCCTTTACACTCTCGTTTGTCCTTCCAGGAGAAGTGTGCCCAATACTGGCCCTCAGATGGACTGGTGTCCTATGGAGACATCACAGTGGAGCTGAAGAAGGAGGAGGAATGTGAGAGCTACACCGTCAGAGATCTCCTGGTCACCAACACCAGGGTAAGATGGCTGGTGGATGAGGCTTCTCCCACAGGGAAACCTGGGTGCCCCTCCCTCTCTGATGGCCCTTCCTCCAAAGGAGAACAAGAGCAGGCAGATCCGACAGTTCCACTTCCACGGCTGGCCTGAAGTGGGCATCCCCAGCGATGGGAAGGGCATGATCAACATCATCGCAGCCGTGCAGAAGCAGCAGCAGCAGTCAGGGAACCATCCCATCACCGTGCACTGCAGGTACCGCTCACCCCAGCCCTTAGAGGGGAGGGGAAAAAAGTGATGAGAAGCAGGCCAGCTGGAGGCGATCATGAACATGGATCAGACAGTGAGCATGGGTGGACGAGAACAGGATGTTGGTGAGCACATGGCAATCAAGTTTGATGACCCTAGGACTGGGCCAAATGATAGGAGAGGATCCTGGTGTTTGAACTGCACACATTATGTGCTGTGGAACCTGACCTCCCTGTGAAACACAGAAAAGCAATTACTGAAGACAGTTTGGAGAAAAATGAACAAGACTAAGAATATAGTTGTGAAAGAGAAGAGGAGTCAGGTGTCACCCAGGTTTGAAACAGGGTTACTGGTAATGGTTGGTGTCACTGACAGAAGAAAGATGGTAAAAGGGATCTCATTGTGGTGGGGTGGGGGCGGGGGTGAATTTTCTTTGGAGCATGTTCGAGATTACATTTTAGAAAAAATATTTACCATGAGTTTGTAACTAGGAAAAAATACCTATTTTAAAAGGGAAGAAAGAATATATTAAAAATTCCTACAGCCCTCACCAGTTTGAATAGAGCATTGGCCCTTGGACTGAAGGGTCCAGGGTTCAAATCCATTCAAGGATATGTACCTAGATTGCAAGCTCAATCCCTGGCCCTGGTCGGGGCATGTGCAGGAGGCAACT
This sequence comes from Murina feae, assembly GCA_004026665.1. Lineage (NCBI taxonomy): Eukaryota > Metazoa > Chordata > Mammalia > Chiroptera > Vespertilionidae > Murina > Murina feae. The sequence continues at coordinate 10,650 of PVJC01009666.1, read as the reverse complement.
AATTGATGTTTCTCTCTCCTTCTCTAAAAAGCAATTGAAAAATATCCTCAGGTGAGGATTAACAACAACAAAAAATAAGTTAATTAAAAAAAAAATCCTGCAAATAGGTTTGAAAATAGACAAAGGAACAAAGGAACTTCTAGGAATGTATCCAATAAATGTTCTTTAAGTGGAAAAAATGAAATAATTACAAGGATTGAACCTCTGCTTCTAATAGTAAAATATTATAAATAATATAAACATATATTAATAGGGGACTGAGTCAGTAATCTCTGATATGTCTCATATTACAGAGCTGTAAAAAATTGATGAAGAATCTGTTTATAGATTGGTATGGAATAATCCTCTAGATTTATTTTTGGTGAGAAAAGCAGTGAGAGACAGGAAAAGAATATGTATATGTTTATGTTGGTTTAAGCATAAAATATCTGTGCAAGGACACACAAGGACCTGATGACACATTGCTTTTTTCCCAGGAGGTAATTTGAAGGGCAGAGGAATGAAGTAGGAAGGAGAGTTTTGGATCTTTTTGAAATTTAAACTATGCTAATTAATATCTGTACAAAAATAAATCATTTTAAAAAATGAAGAGGAAAAAGGCAAAGTATATTAACTAATACTAATGAACAGTAAACATGGAATGATACTAGACTTTCCTCAAAATATGAGAAATGGGAATGAAAACAATGAAACATGGCTCTTGCCTATTGGGCCGGCAAAAGTAAAAGGATTCAGTGGCCTAGAGACTTCCTGCCCGTACTTTTTATCCCCCGTGCTCTTCACCCTTGGTCACCCTCTCTTAGGACATCCCAGATTCTCAAGCTACCCTGTACCTGCACCATACAGCTGAATGTGGCCAAAGAAAAGCACTGTGTCATTGGCCTCATTTTAGATTTCTGACCTCTGACCTCATGGTTGGCCCTTAGTGCTGCCCTGCAGTCCTCTGTATCTCCCAGTCTCCTAGACCAGAGCTAGGCAAGTAGGGCCCATCACCAAATCCAGCCTGCCACTTGGTTTTGTGTGAACCTACAAGCTAAGAACTGTTTTTATATTTTTAAGTGGTTTTTAAAAATCAAAAGACTATTTCATGGCATGAAAATTACGTAAAATTCAAGATTTATTGGAACATGACTATGCTCATGTGTCTGTATTCGTCGTGGCAACTCTCATGCTCCAGTGGTAGAGCTGAGATCTTAGTGGAGCCCTCCTCATCGCAGTGTTGCTCAGCACACAAGAAGTTACAATTGCCTAGTTATTACTCAATTTCATCTCTTCCCAGCAAAACCTAAAATATTTCTATCTGGCCCTTTACAGAAAAACTTGCCAGCCTTTTTCCCAGATAATTATTTCATGCCTCCTTTCAAACCTCAAACCTCCAGCACCTCTCCCATCCTCATATTTAAGAGGTGATTGTGTTTTCTATCTAAGAAAAGAGAAGCAATCAGAGAGGTCTTCCACATACTTTCACTACCACAGCCTGTGCTGATGCTGTGGACCCTGCAGCCCTCTGATTCAGTGGATGAGTTGTCTGACCTCTCTGAAGGCAGCTACATTAATCATCTTTGCTGTGTGATATTACCACAAACTTAGCATCTGAGAACAACACACATTTATCTCTCAGTCTCTGTGCTCAGGATTCTCACATGTTTCAGCTGAGTTTTGTGTTTCAGGGTCTCACAAGGTTACAATCAAGGTGCTGGCCAGGGCTGTGAACCCACCTGAGGCTCAAGACAGGGAAGGATCCACCTCCAAGCTTGCTTGGTTGTTGGTAGCATTCAGTTCTGGACTTGGAAGCCTCTTGTTTGAAGTTTCTTGCAACATGGACCTCAGTTTGGGAGCTTGTTTCTTCTAAGCCAGCAAATGAGAAAGCATCTTGCAAAACAGGCATTAGAATCTCATCCTATATAATAAAAGAGAAACATGCAAATTAACTGTCCTTCCACTATGCTCAAGCCGTGCCCACCAGCCAATCAGGAGCAAGTATGCAAATTAACCCAACTAAGATGGTGGTGGCCACAGAACTGGAGCAAGCAGGAGGCTTGGGTTGCCCCGACGATGGAGGAAGCCAAGCTTTCCACCTGCCCTGGCCAGACCTGGGCTCCGCTCAAGGCTATAAAGTTTCAATTATAGAAGACAAATAAATCCCAGAGGGAAAAAAGAAAAGAAAAAAAGGAAAGGCTGGGAGCTTCGGTTGCCTAGGGGTGTGGCCAGCCTGAAAATGGCCATGGGGTGAGGGTTCCTGCTGGGGGGCTTGGCCAGCCTGTAAACAGCCATCAGCCCCTCACCCAGACTGGCCAGGCACCCCAGTGGGGACCCCCACACTGAAGGGGATATGGCCAGCCTGAAAACAGCTCTCAGCCCCTCACCCAGGCTGGCTAAGCACCCCAGCAAGACCTCACCACCATCCTGAAGGGGATATGGCCAGCCTGCAAACAGCCATCAACCCCTCACCCAGGTTGTCCAGACACCCCAGTGGGGACCCTCACCCTGAAGGGCATATGGCCAGCCTGAAAACAGCCCTCAGCCCCTCACCCAGGCTGGCCAGGCACCCCAGCAGGACCCCCACTGTGATTCGGGACACCCTTCAGGGCAAACCAGCCAGCCCCCATCCATGCATCAGGCCTCTATCCTATATAATCCTATACAATAAAAGGGTAATATGCAAATTGACCCTAACAGCAGAACCACTGGGAATCACTAGTCACTATGACACACACCATCAGGGGGTAGATGCTCAATGCAGGAACTGCTCCTTGGTGGTCAGTACACTCTCACAAGGGGAGCTCTGCTCAGCCACAAGCCAGGCTAATGGCTGCCAGTACAGCAGTGGTAGCAGAAGCCTCTCCTGCATCCTCAGCAATGCTAAGGATGTCCGACTGCAGCTTAGGCCTGCTCCCCACTGGCAAGTGGACATCCCCTGAGAGCTCCTGGACTGCCAGAGGGGTGTCTGACTGCCAGCTTAGGCCTGATCCTCCCGGGAGCAGGCCTAAGCCAGCAAGTGGACATCCCCTAAAGGGCCCCAGTCTACGAGAGGGCACAGGCCGGGTAAATTTTTGTGCATCGGGCCCCTAGTGTAATATAATCATGTATATGTAATTGTATATATGCTATCACCCTTGCTGTTTCTTTTGGTTAGAAGCATATCACAAGTCCCTCCCACACTCAAGGGAGTAGTGGGATCACACAAGGGCATGAACACCAGACAGGCCACACTAGAGCCTGTCTGCACCCTGCCCCTCCACTTAGATACCAGTTCTGTCCCCTTTTATCTCCTCAGGGACGTGACTTCACTCTGTACATGATCAGGTTTTGCCAAAACAACTATCTACATAACTACATCTTCATACAAATGTGCTATAATTTCTCCCATCTTAATATATTATTTTTTAAAAACTCTGCCTCCAATTCTCCCCCAGCTACCCCTCTGTTTCTCTGTTTTCCTTAATATTAATGGCTCTTACAAGATTTGTTCATACTTACTCTCCAGTTAGTCTCCTCCTTTTCTCTCTTGATTCCATTCCAATTACAAACACACACACTAACATTCCATTATAGCTGCCCCTGGAAGGGGCACCTGTGACCTTTCCCAGGTCACAGTCTCATTATCCTTCACCTTCATCAGTATTGGACAGTTGATCGCTCATGTCTCTATCGAATGCCTTCAGCATAGCTTCTCTCCTGAAGCCTCCTCTTCAGTTTTTGTCGTCATCAGCTGTTTCTTCTCTGTCACCTTTGCCCATTCCTTTCCATCTGTGGTCCAGAGCCCAGTCCTTGGACCTCTTCTATGTCAACCAACAATCACTCCCCTAGGTGAGCCCATCTGAGTCTCCTGGCTTTGATATCAGCATCCAGATCTTTTTTTTTTTTTTTTTAATCCTCACTTGATATTTTTTCCATTGGTTTTTAGAGAGAGTGGAAGGAAGAGGGAGAGTCAAAGAGAGACACATCAATTGGTTGCCTCCCGCATGTCCCTGACCAGGGTGGGGAGCCTGCAACTGAGGTATGTGCCCTTGACCAGAATCAAACCTGGGACCCTTCAGTCTGCAGGCCAGCAATCTATCACAAGCCAAATAGGCTAGGGCAGCACCTAAATTTTTATATATATACTAGAGGCCCAGTGCACAAAATTTGTGCACGGGGAAGCGGGGGGTAACCCATCAGCCCAGCCTGCATCCTCTCTAATCTGGGATTCCTCGGGGAATGTCTGACTGCTGATTTAGGCTCGATCCTGGGGACATCCCTCTCACAATCCAGGACTGCTAGCTCCTAACTGCTCACCTGACTGCCTGCCAGATCGCCCCTAATTGGCCCCTCCCTGCCAGCCTGATCACCCCTAACCGCCTCTGCCTGCCAACCTGATTGCCCCTAACTGCCCCCCTTGC